>WSFP011326015.1:0-40052 GCA_009831015.1 Picea engelmannii
TCTTGAGCTTTGTTAGCTTTGGCTTGGTTAGAGTGGCTTTGAGATTTGCTTTGTCAAGATAGATTGTGAGTAGCTATCAGATCTATGCTTTCAGAATCCTTGGAGCAAGAAGTGTGTTGGGAACGAAGGACAGTTGGAAGGGATCTTACGACATCAAGGCCATGGTTGTAATCTCTCTTTCACATTTAATATGATACAATAATATGATTCTTTCCTATAAATCTTATTGTGTTTTATTGTATGATTCCTTGATCACATACATAGGTTTATATTGAGTTTATGCTATCGCTATCACTTTGGTTGGTTTGTGTTCTTTTGATTTTGGCTGCACAAGAGCACTGGAGCGAAGCGAGAGCAACAAAGACTAAAGGAAGCGATCATAAGGTATGTCCATGATTCTTGCCTCTTAGTAAATTCAATATTTAAAACTTAAGGAAAGCATCCTATTCTGTCTTGTTTTGTTCTAGATCCAGGTGGATCTAGGGAGATCAGTTTGTGTCCGCACTTACGGATTTATCTTGAAGCACTGCGATCCTATTTTTATAACAACTGGTATCAGAGCGAAAGGTAACTCGCAGGAAAATAGGGTTCCTGGTTCGAGTGGGAGAAATGGAAGAAGATGGAAAGTTTAGGGTCAAGACGTAATAGCCAAAAATACCCCTTATGGAAGATGAAGAGGGAATACTATTTATATTAGAGGGATATATTCCTACCATTGGGTGGAATAGCAAAGAAGTCTACGACCATGAAGGACGAAGAATGGTAGGTTCTTGAAAGAAAGTCATTAGGAATGATACGACTGAGCCTGGTAGCATCGGTGTTTTTCAATATTTTGAAATAAAATACAACGAAGGAGATGATGGACGCATTGACTAAACTGTATGAAAAACCCTCATCATCCAATAAGGTATTTATAATGAAGAGAATGGTTAATATGAATATGTCAGAAGGTGGGTCTGTTGCAGATCATTTAAGTGAATTTAATATTGTTACTAATCAACTAAGTTCTGTAAAAGTGGACTTTGGTGATGAGGTAAGGTCTCTTCTAATCTTGTGCTCATTTCCAGAAAGATGGAACATCTTGGCCATGGTTGTAAGTAACTTCATATTTGGTTCAAACACTTTAAAATTTGATGATGTTGTTGGTGTTATCCTTAGTGAGGAAATGTGACGGAAAAGCACAAGTGAGACATCAGGTAATGCATTAAACATGGAGAACAGGGGAAGACAAAAGGATAGAGGAAAGGGACCAAGGAACCGCGAGAATTCTAGGAAGAGAAGATCCAAATCCATATTTGGAAATATAGAGTGTTGGAATTGTGGAAGAAAGGACATCTAAAGAAAGACTACAGAGCTCCAAATAAACAAAGAGATGGAAAACAAGAGAAAAATCAGGAAGCAAATGGAACAAGCGATGTGTTACAAGATGATTTGATTCTTTTTGTAGATAATATTTTTGAGCCTTGGGTAGTATATTAATGGGATTCATTTCATTCCACACCCTAAAGGAAACATTTTATAGATTATGTTCAAGGTGATTTTGGACAGGTTCATTTCGGTGATGATGCACCATGCAAAATTGTTGGAATGGGAAATGTAAAAATAAATAAAATCAATGGAAACCAATCGTTGTTGAAAGAGGTAAGACATGTTCCAGATATAAGGAAAAATATAATTTCAACATGGAAGTTGGAAAGTGAAGGTTGTATATCCATATTTACAGATAAGGTGTGGAAGGTCACCAAAGGATCATTGGTAATTGAAAAGGGAGAGAAGGTAGGTACATTGTATTTATGTACTAATAATACTGACTTTTCTCTCTCTTTAGATTCTACAGGAGTGGATACAACAATGTGGCATCATAGGCTTGGACACATGAGTGAGAAGGGGATGCATATACTTCACAAAATAAATTTGTTGCCAGATCGTAAACAAATTCATTTGGATTTATGTGAGCATTGTGTTTATGGAAAACATAAGAGAGTCAGCTTTCTCAGAGTTGGAAAAGAAAAGAAGAGTGAAAGGTTATATCTTATGTGTGTATATATATATGGGGACCAACTCAGGTATCATCTCTTGGTGGCTCTCATTATTCTGTTATTTTTATTGATGATGCAACTAGAAAAACTCGATTTTATTGCATTTGAAAAGAATATGATGTTTTTGATACTTTTAAGAAATGGAAATATTTGGTTGAGAATGAGATAGGAAAAAGGTTGAAGTGTCTCAGATCAAACAATGGAGGTGAATATTGAAGAAAGGAGTATGATGATTATTTTTCATACCATGGGATTTGTAGAGAGAAGATAGTTCCAAGAACACCACAAGAAGATGATGTGTCACAAAGGATGAACATGAAAATCATGGAGCATGCAAGGAGTATGATATTTCATGTTGGTTTGCCCTTACAGTTCTGGGAAGATGTTGTAGATACTTTTATTTACTTAATAAACATAGGACCTTCAAGCTCTCTGGATGGTAGAATCCCAGAGGAGGCATGGACATTTAAAAAGGTAAATTATTATTTTTTGAAGAGTTTCGGTTGTGAATCATTTGTCCATATTGATAAAGAAAATAGAACAAAACTTGAGGAAAGATCCAATAAGTGTACCTTTATTAGATACGGTGTTAATGATTTTGGTTATCACTTATGGGATTATGAAAATAAAAAAATCATTGGGAGTCGAGATGTCATATTCAATGAGAAGGTCATGTACAAAGATCAGTTGTAAGGAAAGAAATGGGAAAAAGAAAAACCATAATATATAGTGCTTGATGAGATCACTGAAAAATGAAATTCCAAAGGTACAAGAAAATAAAAATGTACAACAACGAGATTAACATGTACCTCAAACTCCTGCAAGTGTTGCTAGAATATCTACTAGTTTAAGTAGACCCATTGAGCGATACTCTCCTTCATTGTATTATTTTTTGTTCACTGATTCTGGTGAAATAAAATGTTATGAATAGGCAATGCAGGTAGACACTAAAATGAAATTGGAGAAAGGAATGAAAGAGGAAATGGATTCCTTGGTAAACAACCAGACTTGGGACTTGGCTCAGTTTCCTGTAGGAAAAAGAGCATTGCAGAATAAATGGGTTTACAAGTTGAAGGAAGAAGATGGAGGAAAAAAGGGTACAAGGCTAGACTTGTTGTAAAGGGGTTTTCACAAAAGAAAGGTATAGATTTTGATGAAATATTTTCTCCTGTTGTTAAAATGACTTCAATTAGGAATATTTTAAGTCTTGTGGTAGTAGAATATTTGCGTCTTGAAATATTAGATGTAAAAACAACTTTTCTCCATGGTGATTTGGAGGAAGAGATTTATATGCAGCAGCCACAGGGGTATGAGGTCAAAGGGAAGGAAAATTTGGTATGCAAGTTGAAGAACATCTTGTATGGCCTAAAGAAAGCTCCAAGGAAGTGGTATTTGAAGTTTGACAGGTTTATGACAGAACAAGGTTATAGTAGATGTCATTATGATCACTGCATTTATTTTAAAAGGCTAGAAAATGGAGGCTATATTATCTTTCTATTGTATGTAGATGACATTCTTGTTGCAGGGTCTAATATGCAAGATATAAATGTGCTCAACAAGAAATTAGCTAATTCATTTGCAATGAAGGATTTGGGTGCTGCAAAGAAAATCCTTGGTATGAGAATAACAAGAGACAGGAAAAATCGCAAATTGGCATTGTCTCGGGATGAGTAAATAGAGAAGGTGTTGGATAGGTTTAGAATGCAGAATGAAAAACTAGTTAGTACACCTTTGGCCATCCATTTCAAATTAACTAAGGAAATGTCTCCCAAGACACAGGAGGAGATATAATACATGTCCAGGGTCCCTTATTCATCAGTAGTTGGTAGCTTGATGTATGCGTTGGTTTTCACAAGACCAGATATTTCACATGCAGTGGGAGTTGTGAGAAAGTATATGAACAATCCAGGTAAAGAACATTGTGAGGTAGTAAAGTGGATTATCAGGTATTTGAGAGGTACTGCTACTCATGCATTATGTTTTGAAGGTTCAAACATTGTTCTACAAGGATATGTTGATTCATATATTGAAAGTGATAAAGATAGAAGGAGGAGCACCACAGGGTATGTTTTTACTATAGGTGGAACAAATGTAAGTTGGATTTTGAAACTACAAAAGGTTGTTTCACTTTCAACAACAAAGGCAGAGTAAGTTGCTACTACAGAGGCTAGTAGAGAGATGATTTGGTTACAGAGGTTTATGGAGGAATTGGGAAAGAAGAAGGAGAATAGTAGGTTGTATTGTTACAATGAGAGTGCCATTCATATTGTAAAGAACTCAACCTTCCATTTGAAGACTAATCATATAAATCTTAGGTACCATATACACTAGCTAGAATCCTGTAGTCATGTTAACTAAGGGAGTAACCAGGGAGAAATTGAGTTCCTAAACAGTTTCAGTTGGTATTGAAGCATGAAGGTGAAGATGATAAATTTATAGGTCCAAGAAGGTTCATAGTCTAGAATATACAACAACGATGGAGTTGTTGAGATCAGCCTCCAAGTGGGAGATTGTTGGTTTTGGTTCCTGATTATCTTCTTGATTAAGGGGTTTTTGTTTTCAACCATGTTTATACCCCATGAATACTTTACACCATGGAAGAATGTACACTCCTTCATGCGGGGGAGTGCAGAGAGTGATTACCACCTCTACAGGATATGGGGCCAAGAGGGCCCTCGGTGGGGGATCAGGGGGAAAGCCCTCTAAGTAAAAATTGCCTTGTAAATGTATATTGTAATTTCATTGTAAATCTAGATTGTTCATTATAAGGTCCTAGATATGATGGTAGAAGTTATGTTAGGTTTTTTTTCCCTAGAAGGAAACCCTATTTTATGAGGGAAATGTATTGCAGCTATGTATCATGGTGAATATTGTATTATGAGAGAGGATATTGTAAGAGAAAGAAGAGGAAGTTGTAGAAAGTGTGTTGTAGGTTGTATCCCTTCATTTGTTGGATAATAATAAAGGAAGGACCTGAAAATTTCTCTGGTGGATGTAGCCCACACTGGGTAAACCATGTATATCCGTGTCTCTATTGTATTGTGTATCTTATGTGTTTTATTTCCGCATTTGTTTTATTTTATTGCTTCATGATCCTATTTTTCTAACACCAACATTATCAGTGTGACCTCGACTTCACCACCACCTTTCATATCTTAGGTATAGGAATGAACGTCACCAATTTTCACATCCAAGATGGACTGTTATTCCATCTGGGAAACCCATGTGTTCCTACAAACGAGGGTGAAATTTTCATTTGGTAGGCTCACTACATTTGGATGGCATGGCATGTTGGCATGGAGAAAACTCTGGTCATTCTACAGAAACATTTTTAGTCACCAAAACTTTGACAAGGCGTCAACAATTATATCATATATTGCATTGCCTATGCCATTTCCAAGACATCCATCAATAATCAAGGATTATACACCACTCTTCCTACTCCAAAGAGGCCTTTGGAATCCATCTCGATGGATTACATGTCTGGCCTTTCGTCCACCAAGCATGGGAATGATTGTGTATTTATGGTGGTTGATCAGTTTTTGAAGATGGACATTATCACAACCTGCAAGAAGAGCATCATAGAGGAAGATACTACCAAGCTCTTGTTTGAATGGATATGGGTCCATTTTGGGATACCATAGACCATCATCTCATATCGGGACAAACAGTTTCCTTAGGACATTTTGGTCGAGTCTCTGGTCACTGTTGAACACCTAGCTCACTAAATCCAGTGTTTTCCACCCCCAAACTAATGTATAGACATAGGTCATCAATATGATGATTGTGCACATCCTACACATGTACAACTCTAAGAATCCATGTACAAGGTATGATATTCTTCCCTATGTTCATCACAACTACAACATGGCTCTCCATAGCTCCACCATCCATTGCCCATTTTAGGTGGGGTTGGGATTCCAATCCTTGGGTCCCATTGATGTTGCACTACCTCTTGCAACCACACAATAATAATATTTCCATGTTCAATCTGAGGATGAAAAAGCCACCAGATTCATTCAGCGGATTCAACACATTCGCCACCAAGTCCATGAGATTTTGCAGAAATCCAATGCTAAGTACAAGTAGCACTATGATCAACATCAGGCACTGCATCAGTTTCAGGTGGGAGACAAAATCTAGTTATATTTGCAAAAATAATTCCTTACACGACCCCATCGAAAGATCTACAGGGTCCCATTGGAATCCCCTGCCACTTTTCTATGGGACTTACACTATCACCAAGGATGTGGGTAGAAATTATTTTGTGCTAAACACTCCATCCTTCTTTAGATTGCACCCAGTGTTCAATGTGGACCTCCTTTGGCCATATTTTCCCCCATTATTGGACACCTCAAATATTGTAGAACATTTGAAACCAATAAAGCTCAAACCTCACTGCATGGTAAAGGCATCCACTGATCAAATAATGGACACACAAGTCAAGGGAACACATCAGCAAAGGATCCAACTTTATCGGGTTTTCAAGGCAGGGAAACTCCTTCACTAAGGAAAGTGGCTCACCCGGGGCCAAATTCAGCATAATTTTCCTCACCTGATGGGGCCACTCAACGCAATGGAGGCAATTTCTTCCTAAGGGGCGGGCGGGGGGGGGCGGGGGCGATCTAGGTGCATATTGGTGGCCACCCACCTATTCCAACTGGCTTCTCTTGACAATTCTTAGTTCAACACATTCTTCTGTAATTTTTTTTGATTGTGGTTTCTAAACTTTTGGAGCTATCTGAAGGCCTACATAGCTTCCAGGTGGATATTGGTGGCCACCCACCTAATCCAACTGGCCTATTTTGGATGTTTTCATGTCAGTACATCTTTATGTTCTTTTAGGGATGTTTTGGGGCCCTAAAAAATGTTTGTTTGGATTTCCATAGTCAAACTATATACATAGTCAAAGTTTGATGGCATAATGTGTATTTTTTGAAAATACCTTTCCAATGGGCTATCACGCACCTAAAACAGAGTTTGTATGCAAAAGTTACGACCCCCTGATGTTGAGGTACCAAATTACCCATCAGGGCCCAAATAAATGTTGGCATTTTATCTCCTAGGGTTAGGTTTTTGGATGTATAGGTTTTTGGCATTCATGAGTAATGTTAAAAAGGCCCGAAGAGCCTCATTGTAATCATTTCTCTCAGACAAATGTGCACATCAGCCACATATCTTCTCAGAGATAACTACCACCATTCGAGCAAGTTGTTTTCAGTTCTACAGTTTTACAGTTTCAACCTATTTTATTTATTCAATAGAATTTATTGTTCATTGGATATCTATTGTTGTTCTTAATATCTCGATGTCATTGTATTCAATATGTTATTCTTTTTGTTCTTCTAATAAAATCAGATCTTTTAATGCATTAATGGTTCTGGAACAGTAATGTGAGTTTGTACCACAAAATTTGAGGAAACAATGTATTGTTTATAAGGGCCACAATAAGAAGGAAAAAGTTAAATCATTATATCTGGTCAAGGAGTCTTACTCTACTATTTTTCTCATGAAGACAAGGGTGAGCACATTAAGTTTCAAAATCTTTGTCTAGGACCCTTTACTATCACTCATAATTTTGGGAACAATGCCTTCATATTAAAGGACAACCAAAAAACATTATTTTCACAAACAATGAATGGATCTATCCTAAATCCCTATTACTCTATTGAACTGACATAGTTATAGAAATTAGAAAGAAAAAAAAGTTTTAAACACAACAAGAACATAGTTGAAATGCAAAATAATGTTTTTTATGTTTATAATGCAAACATGCAAAACACTGATTTTTATGTTTATAAGTTTTTTTGGGTAAGTTTGATAGGGATACTTCTTTTTATTTCTACTTGTCTAAAACATTTCATATCATTCACTAATTCGATATCCTTTCCTCTTAAAAACAACAAAATATTATGGTTGCATTGCATATGGTTTTTAATTATTGTATGGATTCCTAAGAAGTTATTGGTATGGACATGAGCCCTCAAGCAACATTTCCTTTTGACTTACTCCTACATGTATACTAGGTTATCTCTAACATGGTTGTTGTTAGTTTAGGACATGTTGGATTATATCATGAAACATAGGTATAATTTTTAAGGGTTTCCTAATGTTTAGCTTGAGAATGTTGAAGGCTTGGCAAAACTATCTAGGTTTCCTAGATCTTTTTCATGGTTCCTTTTCTTCACCCTTTGTAGAACATTAGCCCAACTCTATATGTTTCCTTCCCTTTTAGGGATCAATATGAGTTATATACTTGGCTCATTTTCATTTCCTAATTTTTTCAATTTTGTTCACTAAAATACACTTACATGCCCAAACAACCTATGTTATACCAAATTAGAAGATACAATCATCCAATTTTTTCACGAAGCAACATACTGAGGTGATGTTGCTAGATGTTGATCTTAAAAAAGATCAACACTTGTATGATTGTGAAGTATCACAACAAAGCTACCTATTGGAATTTTATGAACCTAATAATCCTCGATATCACCTTGCTATGATCATTTACTCTAAACCCTTTCTAGGAACTATAGGGAATCTGAATGTGCACACTAAAAAAGACATTGATACATGTTGTTTGCTGATTTTTGTGTATGTCCATCTTATTTTGTAACAAACGATGAGATATGATTTTCTTATAATTTTGATGATGCGGTGATTATGGAGGTATTACATACATGAGATTGAGTCTTTGGATGTTACAAGTCATTGGAAATGATAACATGTTTTGCACAACATTATTTTGAATATGTGAATGTATGTTAATGGCTTGGTTACACAATATTAAAATGGTTTGTGGATGGTTTGTTTAGGGATGAAATTGTTTAGATATGTAAGTTTGATATCTTTGACATAATTCAACATTTGATTATCCTAGATTTACAACCAAAAAACACATGATTAGTTTTCAAGAAAACAAAGAAAGTGAAAAAGGTGGAATTAAGCCCTAAATATAAGCATCTCAATGCTTGGAATTGTATTCTTCCCATGCCAAAGTGATAAGTACTCATAAAAATGATTTTCTCATAAAGTCAAAACCAAGGTTTCAACCATGCTAAACCTTAATCTATAATCATGCCTGATTTGCAAGCATATATGAGTTATGAACGATAGAAATTAACCCATACACTGTCACCCACCACCCTATCAATTCCATTCAGATTCAATGGGTTGATTTATTGATGTCTATGGGTCCACCTATCCATATTGTACTATGTCTTAAAAGATGAGTTAATATTTCCACTGCATGCATATGATTCTTTTCTCCAAAACCATCCAATCTAATCCAATGGTGGGAGTTCATGTAAGTTTGTATAGTGCACTTGAACTACCTCGTTTTATGCACTTTCACTTTCCATTTCGTCCAATCATTGTTAAGGTTTAGAACTACAACTTCTATGTTGAAGCTTAGACAATGTGGGATTTTTCCTTTATGGTTTCTAGCAAACATTACCTAGCTCATATTGTAATTTGAGGGAATGATAGCTCATGTTATTTATTTAATTTTGGATATTCTCCACTAATATTTGAATGTTCTTCCTGATGGTGAGAAATGGGATCAAAATTATACTTTGACCTCTTACACTATCTATTTGAGGAGGCAGTTCTTCTAGCATCATAGTTTAGTTTCAAGCCAGAATATTTTTTTTTAATATACACAGTGTCGTTGCATATCTGAAAAAAAAACCCGACAATACTAACCAGCGGAGGTATGACACCCTCGTTGGAGGTATTGTAAAACTGTCGGATATTCTTCGAAAGAGTCCATAGGATATCTAACAGTCTGAATGACATTACCATCCATCAGAGGTATGGCACTCCTCTCGAAGGTAATGTGATAACATCGACTATTCACCAAAATGGTACATCGAATATCTGACGTCGGGATCGACAATATTCACCATCAGAGGTATGGAACCATTGTTGGCAGTATTGTTGTATCATCAGACATGAGACAAGCATGGTCATCGGATCTAAGATCATGTGTCCAACATTAATAGGATTAGGGATGTAGGATATTCAAAATATATTTACGTTGTACTTATGACACATAGATGTCGAAAACAATGTCTAATTTCAATGAGTTTTTGGCCTTTAGGTTTGTCGGTATATCCGACGACAGGTTGTCGGATATCTGGCATCCGTACATTCATCAGATAGCTGAAATGAATGCACCAAAAAAGCTAATAACCAGGTTTCATCAAAGGGAGAATGAAATGGCATCACCAAAATGACATAGTGCCATCATATTTCAATGCACAAGAAGTAGTGCATTATCTCTAAGGTGTCCAATAATGGTGGAAAGTATGGTTTAAGGAGGTCCACATTAAACATTGTGTGCAATCCAAGGAAGGGGGGAATGTTGAGCTCAAAATCATTGTCACCCACAAATTTGGTGATGGTGTAAGGTCCATAGTGGAGTGGATGAAGCTTTTGATGGGATCCTGTAAGGAGTTATTTATGCAAGTGAAACCAAAATTTATCTCCCACCTCAAAATTGTGTGGAACCCGGTGTTGATCATGGCACTTCTTGTACTTGGAATTGGAATTATGAAAAATATCTTGAACCTATTGGTGGATGTGTTGGATTCATTCAATGAACCGGGTGGCTTTCTCGGCTTTGGTTTTAGCATGGGATGATTCTTCCTATGTGGATGCAATGGGTAGTGAAAAATCCATGGGACCCATTGGTTGAAATCCCAACCCCATATGAAAGGGGATGTGGCTAGTTGATCTATTTATGGATCTGTTGTAACTCTGTTGAACATAGGGAATAATCTCATCCCATGTGTGTGGATGATTGTAATTGTACATGTGCAAGATATGAAGGATCACCCTGTTGATGACCTTGGTTTAGCCATTCATTTGTGGGTGGAAGGAAGTGGATTTGTTGATATTGGTGTCTTGAAGTGACCAAAATATCGACTAGAATGTCTTGAAGAACCGACTATCCCTATCTGAGATAATGGTTTGCGGTATAAAAAACTATACCCACACTTGTTCAAAGAAGATCTTGGCAGTGGCCTCTACTATGATGCTCTTCTTACATGTGACGAAAGGCATAATATGTAGTCCATCAATATGGATTGTCATGGCCTATTGGGACTTGGAGGAGGGGTGTACATTCCTTTATTCTTAATGGTTTATTTGTGTAACACACCCATGCTTAGACCTACTGATCTATGCTACACTGAAACTCTTGCAGAACTTAATACAGTGTAACATACCCAACCACTCAAACTCGTCATGCCACTTCAAAACTTATAATAATTTCAGTTGTATATAGATATCTTTAAACAGAAAAATACATTCTGTGAATACATAGATTCAAGTGGAAATAGTAATAAACATATACATGCAACATAAATAGGAAATACCCATAAATATAAAGACTTGTATAAATACATAACATGTAATGATCACACAATTGATACTTATCTTTTATCGAAGACCACCAATTGTGTGTAGACCTTCCACGATCCTCCCATCCTTAGACCATGTTGCTCATATCTCTTAGAAGTGGGTCACCCCCGAGCTGGGACTAAAATCCCCCTGGGTAAAGGGGTTCCTAGCTAGGCTGAGACAAATCAGACAATAGGAAGGATCTCATTCCAGGAGCCATCTCACACTAACAACCGACATTAACAACAACCGACAATATTGACCGTCAGAGGTATGGAACCATTGTTGGCAGTATTGTTGTATTGTCATACATGTGACAAGCATGGTCATCAGATCTAAGCTCACGTGTCCAACATTAATAGGATTAGGGATGTAGGATATTCAAAATATATTTGCATTGTACTTATGACACATATATGACAGAAACAATGTCTAATTTCAATGAGTTTTTGTCCTTTAGGTTTGTTGGTATATCCGACGACAGGTTGTCGGATATATGATGTCCATACATTTGTCAGATAGCCGAAATGAATGCACCGACAAAAATAATAGCCAGGTTTCATCAGAGGGCCGATGAAATGGCATCGCCAAAATGACACAGTGCCATCATATTTCAATGCACGAGAAGTAGTGAATTATCTCTAAGGTGTCCAATAATGGTGTAAAGTATGGTTGAAGGAGGTCCACATTAAATATTGGGTGCAATCCAAGGAAGGGGGGAATGTTGAGCTCAAAATCATTGACACTCACAACCTTGGTGATGGTGTAAGGTCCATCGTGGAGTGGATGAAGCTTTTGATGGGGTCCTGTAAGGAACTATTCATGCAAATGAAACCAAAATTTATCTCACACCTCAAAATTGTGTGGAACCCAGTGTTTATCATGGCACTTCTTGTACTTGGAATTGGAATTCTGAAAAATATCTTGAACCTATTGGTGGATGTGTTGGATTCATTCAATGAACCGGGTGGCTTTCTCAGCTTTGGTTTTAGCATGGGATCATTATTCCTATGTGGATGCAAGGGGTAGTGAAAAATCCATGGGACCCATTGGTTGAAATCCAAACCCCATCTGAAAGGGGATGTGGCTAGTTGAGCTATGTATGGATCTGTTGTAACCATGTTGAACATAGGGAAGAATCACATCCCATGTGTGTGGATGATTGGAATTGTACATGCACAAGATATGAAGGATCATCCTATTTATGACCTTGGTTTAGCCATTCGTTTGTGGGTGGAAGGAAGTGGATTTGTTGATATTGGTGTCCAACAGTGACCAAAAGCTCGACTAGAATGTGCTGAGGAATCGATTATCCCTATCTGAGATAATGGTTTGTGGTATAAAAAATTGTACCCACACTTGTGCAAAGAATATCTTGGCAGTGGCCTGTACTGTGTTGCTCTTCTTACATGTGACGAGAATATCCATCTTGGAAAATCGATCAACAACCAAAAAAAAATAGTCATTTCCCTCCTTGGTTGAAGGAAGGCCTAATATGTAGTCCATCAATATGGATTCCCAAAACATATTGGGACTAGGAGGAGGGGTGTACATTCCTTGATTTTTAATGGTCGGTTTGTGTAAGACACCCATGCTTAGACCTACTGATCTATGCCACACTAAAACTCTTGCAGAACTTAATACATTGTAACATACCCAACCACTGAAACTCATCATGCCACTTCAAAACTTATAATAATTTCAGTTGTATATAGATATCTTTAAACAGAAAAATACATTCTGCGAATACACATATTCAAGTGGAAATAACAATAAACATATACATGCAAAATAAACAGGCAATACCCATAAATATAAAGACTTGTATAAATACACAACATGCAATGATCACACAATTGATACTTATCTTTTATCGAATACCACTAATTGTGTGTATACCTTCCATGATCATCCCATACTTAAACCATGTTGCTCATATCTCTCAGAAGTGGGTCACCCCCGAGCTGGGACTAAACTCCCCCTGGGTAAATGGGTTCCTATCTAGGTTGAGACAAATCAGACAACAGGAAGGATCTCATTCCAGGATCCATCTCACACTAACAACCTACAGTCTCTCATTCCCCACATTTCTGTCCCACCCCAAGAAGTGTACCCCTTATCTTCTCAATTATCCTTTGGCTGCCTCACTTCCCTTCCAAGGCTTCAACAATAGGTCGGACAAGAAGTCTGAGAGAAATGTAGTTGCAGTTGGGATCCCTCAGGAAATCAATTACCATAAATTCTCTCACCTAGAGAGAGTTTCTCACAGGCCTGAAAGCCTAACTCTTCAATCCCATGGGATTGACAACCTACTTCTTCAATCCATATGTCTAGTAAACCAAGTACATGCTTAGGTGAAGGTAGCAACAAAAAATGGGTATTGAATAGGTGATGGAAGAAACCACACTCAGGCTAGGAACGGAAATGACAGCAACAAAAATCAGTTAAGGAACAATATTAGCTCGGGTACAATATGGGTACATTACACGTGACAGGGAGGTACTGTGTGCAACTTCTGGGTTGTATAGGTCAAACGGTGGAGGTCTCACTATGAAACGATGGCATACTGGTCAATCATGAAAAATGTGATGGTGACTAGGGAGAATGGTGCCCAACAAACTAATTTTACCCACATATAACTGGATGTGCCCTCATTGACACATGGCCCTCCAGGAGCTCATTCCTCTCCACTTGTAGATCATTCCTCTTCCCATAAGAACTTAGGATAATATGCGATTTATCCTTGCTTTAGTCTTTTGGAATAATAATATAATATTCCCTTAGAGATAAGCCCTCTAGCTTAGCCCCTTTTCTAGGCTCTTAGTCACATCCTTTCCCTTCCTAGTGGAGTTTAGTCCCACATACTCTTTTATCGTGGTCGGTATACATGCATCGATGTATTATATTAATGACATGAGTGTTTACATATAAAAAAAGGGTCACTGGCCTTTAACATCTAGACTCTCTTGCCTAATCATCACATACACCTCCTAGCTTATAATCACCTGGTTCACAAGCCTATAAACCATGTTTACAATTCAAATGGGGATCGGTCTTGGGGTATTACATTACCCTCCCCTTATGTTTTCACCTTCCTCAGTGCAATACATATGTACCTTTAATGCCAAGATTTTAAAAATTCTTCAAAAAGATGTGGGTATTATGCTCACATAGCATCCTCGTGCTCCCAAGTCGCATCATCGGGACCCTACCAGGTCAATTGGACTTTTACTAGCTCTATGGCTTGATTCTGAAGATTATTGATCTTTCTTTCCAATATGCACATCAGATGCACTTGAAAAGCACATTCTTGCTCCACCTGAATTGCATTCCAATCAATAACATGATTAACATCAGGTATATACTTTTTGAGAAATGATACATGGGATACATTATGAATAGAAATTGATGTAGGTGATTCTAGCATATAAGTTACAGACCCAATCCTCTCTAGGATTTCAAATGGCCTACAATAACGAGCTACCAACTTTGAAAAATTTCCCAACTTCAGGAAATTTCTGTTGGCCTTCACTTTCAAGAATACATGATCACCCTCTTTAAATTCCCTGTGAATTATTCCCTTATCAACATAACCTTTCTTCCTGTCTTGAACATCCTTTAAATTCTATTTTATTTTTTCCATATTCTCTTCCATTTCCCTAAGTAAATCGGGCATGACCACTTCTCTATATTATGGGTTGTCCTAGATTACAAGTGTGTTGCACCTTCTACCATAAAGTGTCTCAAATGGGATCATCTTCAGAGATGTTTGGTATCCATTTTCATAAGAAAAATCCACCAAATGTAGGTAGTCTTCCCATTTGGATGGTTTATGCATCACATACATTCTCAAAATATCCTCAATCACCTGATTCACCCTTTTTGTTTTCCCATCATATTTTGGATGATAAGTTTTGCTGAAATTTAAATTTTTTCCAAATCCTTTAAATAATCCTTTCCAAAAATTCTATGTGAATTTTGGATCTTTGTCAGACATAATTGTCTTGGGTATACCATGCAATTGAGCAATTTCCCTCATATAAATATCAACAACATTATTTTCCTTGTGAGTGAGCTTCACTGGAATGAAATGGGTAGCTTTAGTAAGCTTTTCCACTACTACCATGATAGAATCATGATTCTTGCTTGTTCTAGGTAGTTTGGTGATGAAGTCCATTGTTACCACTTCCCATTTCCACTCAGGAATGGGTAATGGATGCAACAACCCAGCTGGGTGTCTATGCCCAACCTTGACCTTTTGACATTATAAACATTTGGCAATGTACTCAACCACTTCTTTCCTCAATCCTAGCCAATAATATTGGCTCTTGACAACTGCAATTGTTTTCTTATATCCTAGGTGTCCAACATAAGGTAAGTTATGCATTTCCCTTAATATATGAATTTTTAATTCTTGGAAATTTGGTACATAAATTATGCTTCTGTATATGAGAATTTCATCATTTCCCATCTTGTAGTCCTCCATTTTCTACTGCAGATTACCTTGTTTTAATTTTTCCATTAATTCCATGTATTGAAAATATGATTTTGTAGCCTATAAGATTCTTTCCTTTAAATCAGATTCATACATGTTGATGGTTTTAACATGCAACTCATGAACTCTTTTATTGAGTGTGTTATCAAATAAATTTGTAAGGGAGTGTTTTCCTAAGAAATGGACCCCTTTTGGCAAAAAATGGCAAGAAATGGGTTAAAAAAACCCACTTATCCTAAGTTTGTGTGTGCAGGCGCATCATGATAAGTGGTGTGTATATTTGGGCGGATGATATTTTCACACCCAGATCTATGGTCAAAGATCTATATCGAACCCCCCCCCCCCTGACATTCTTCCTTTAACGAGGGGGGGGGGGGTCCGAGTTGGTGGTTTTAAAATGCGGGGCATCCGCTAACATGTCGTCCTCTCCTTAACTCACCCCCCCCTGCCTAAAACCTCTTACCATTGCATTCCCCATCCGATTAGACCGCTTACCACCATCGATTACCGGCGTCGCCCCCTGCTGACATCTGTCTTCCACTCCGCCTCTCTCTCCTGCCTGTCACATCTCCCACTCCCCTCTCACCTTCCACTACCACACATTTGTCCTCCACTAACCTCTGTGTCATATCTCTTTTCACTTCACCCCCTCTTATCTCCCAGCACGTGTTCATCCTCCTCCATGTCACCCCCGTCATAACATTGTGTCCCCTTTAACCAATCACGTACCACCACAACTTCTTCCCAGCACCCGTGTCTCCTGCACCTGGCCCTCATACACCTAGTAACCTACTAGTCTCACCCATCACCTTAGCCCCGTTAGATCTATCCATTTCTGTCATCCTGGTCCTTCCGCAAAAGTCCAACGTAGTGAAAACAACAAAGAAGAGGCCACCACATCTTCCAAGTGTGGACGTTGACTCTTCTCATTCAAATCTCGATGCAGAAGTTAATGTAAATACGGAAGGTGGGTGAGACATCGTCTCCTTCCTTAAATACAAGGCTAGAAAGGGACAAATTGTAGAGGAAGACTGCCAGTCCAGTTTGACAGAGATCGCGTCTGACAGGAGACTGCATGGGCAGTCTGACCAACGTCTTTATGCGCATACTGATCGAGAAACTCATCAACACAAAGACTTAAAATCATGACTTGATCATGCCTTAAGCAGGGGGAATCTAGTTCCAAGTATTTCTAGGCATTTTTTCCATTTTTGTTAGTGTCGATGGTTGAGCAGAGCTCCTGATTGTAAAGTCTTAGTAAAGGCCTCTGGTTCTCTAGTTATGTGATGTATTTGAGACTTCTTGTCTAATGAAATCCAGTTTCCCTTTCATCTCTTTGTAATGACTATATTAGAACACTCGAGCATGGAAGATCCAATTGAGGATAGTCATGTTTGTGTGATGTATGTTTGATCATTGTGACACCACTGTCAGTTTTAATCTGTTCCCTATGTTTCTTTCCTTCCAACAATGAATGACCTGGGCATGGATGATCTAGTCAGGTGATTATTATTGAATTATGATGTAGGAATGATTTCAGTTCATGATAATTTCATTTAGTTCCCTATAGATCTGAGCCAATAAGATATTGGATTTCGAGTTTTCTTCTTATTTAGCTTTTGAAAGACCAGACGTCCACAACAGACCACTTCATATTCTTTAAGTTCTTCCCCCTACTCACCACTATGAAACAAATCACTGGCTTAAGTTAGATCAATACCTCACTTATTTGTGCCTTCCCAACCCAGTTTTATGAGTTAAAGCGATATAATCTTGAGACTGTATCCATTAGAACACCCTTTAAATTATTCATCGTGACATAAAACTGATGGGTATCAAGCATACCTCTGTTGCAATATAGAGGTGACTTCTACCACCAACATTTATGGTGTCGCTGTCAGGGACAAATTGAAGATTTTCCCTAGGATTGAATGATAAAGCTTGTTGATTATGAAGATGCATCAGAACTCAGTACGTCAATATTGCATCTAGGCACCTAGCGAATCCACTGTGGTGACTGCATTGATGTGAATCTATTGGAAACCCCATTGTTTTAGTTGTGTCTTCTAGAGGAAAACACACAAGGTCTACCCCACAACTGCCTTTAGCAACACCTGAAGCTGACCCAGATAAAATTATTATAAAGGGAAAGGCCATTTGAGAAGGTACCTCTACTACTGAACCAAGTATTTATGATGATTTTCATTCTCCTCCTATAGATACTCTAATTTCTTCATCTCATTCTATTGTCAAACCTTCTGTTGGAGTTTCCCGAAATTTAAATTTTGGGAGTGTTCTTGCTGATTTTTCCCCTCCTGGTCTAGGATTGGAGGGAGAAAGCCTTGTCACTCCACTCTCCTCTGAAATTATACCATGGTTTAGAACCAGTGCCTCAGAATATTTTCCTACCCCAGGCTTCACCACTCCTCCTCCTATTACTATTTCCACTACCACAGGAAGAGAGACCTCAGTTCCCTCAAGCCCTCTATCTCTTTCACAAAATCCTCTGCTATTTCCCTTTCCTCCTGGAAGCTCAGTTCCATCCTCCCCTATTCTAACAGCTTCTCCTCCTAGTTCTCCTCCACCTCATGTCCCTATGGCAGGTGCTAATCCCCCTAGAAACATAATGGATGCCAAAGTAGTTGCAAGATATGCCCCCCTGGTCTTACCTCATCTCTTGAACGCTCTCCCTGCCGGAGATTACCTAAAATATATGCCTAATTTCACTAGAGAAGAAGACATAACTACTAAATAACACCTTGTTTCCTTCTACAATTATGGAGATAACCTGAATATTGAAAATGAAGATGTCTGGATGAGAGTCTTTGTCCAGAGCCTTGATGGTGAGGTTAGGAAATGGTTAAGAGGTTTGACCCTTGTATCTATTGTTGGAATTGAGGCTCTAGATGATGATGTATAAAGGCAATGGGGGGGGGGAAATGATTTTATGTATTATATCACAGAGTTTGGGTCATTGAAAAGAAATGAAAGAGAATCTGTCTCTGACTTCACCAAAATATTGAATAAAATGTACAAAAAAATCCCTACTGAGATAAAACCTACAGAGGCCTCTGCCAGAATCACTTATACTAGCGCCTTCAACCACGATTTTTGTCTCTTGTTGAGAGAAAGAAGAGCTACTCCGTTGGATGTTATGCAATATGTAGCCCTGGAAGTAGAATCCAATGTGTTGGCAATTGACAGGCTTAGGTGAAAAGCCGATAGAGACAGAGGGAGATTAAGATCTAAGGCATCAACCCCTAGTTCTTTTGCATCTCACCCCCAAGTGGATGAATTAACCAATATAGTGAAGTCCCTGTCTACAGAAATGGAGAAGATAAAATTTGAAGGGAAGCAAGGTTATAAGAATGTCCCAAATATAGATAGCAGAGGCAACTTCAGGAGGCCGAATCACAAGGTTCCTCATATTATGCCGAGGGAACAAAGGGACAGAGACAAAAATGATCAAAAAATTCAAACCCCTCTTCAAAACAACCTTGTCACTAATGAAGAAAGGGAATAAGAAGATCTAGACCCTAAAATCTATTGTATTGGAAACACCGACCCATTTCCCCATTTAGCTCAATCTACCTACAAGGAGTCCCTCATGAACAGTCAAATAAATGAGCTGAGTAAGGGGGAGAAGGCCAGTAGAAGTCCCAATAAATACAACTTCCAGTCTAAGAAGAAAGAAGGGAAGTCTGAAATCTTTGATCAGCCTTCCATGGCAGAGAATCCTGCTAAAGACACAACAAACATCAACAAGGAAAAGAGATCTCAGAATTCCCCACCGATAGCCAAAGACCTTGTCTCAAAGGTGAGAGAAATTATGAAGCCCCCTTCCTCCTTTAATTTTGATCATGAAATCCAAAATATCAAAATCCTTGTGCCCCTTTTAGAGCTTGTTAAACACGAAGACTTCAAAAAATCCCCATCTAAACTATTGCAGTTTGATCCATCTTTCCATTCCATAGACTCGGTAAATCTCCAAGACAAAAAACCAATAGTCATATGAGGTCCTATGGTAGAAGATAGAGATGATTCACCCTCTCCCTTCTACACATCTCTGAACATACATGACAAGGTGATGCATAATTTTCTGATGGATTCAAGGGCTTCCCATAATATCATGCCCAAAACTATCATGGAAGAGCTCGGGCTGGAAGTCACAAAATCCTATCATGATTTGTACTCTTTTGATTCAAGGAGGGTGAAATGTCTTGGGGTCATCAAAGACCTGGTGGTAACTTTGTTTCAGTTGCCCATGAAAAGTGTGGTCATGAACATTTAGGTGGTTGATGTTCCTCCCAAGTTTGGCATGCTATTGTCAATATCTTGGATAAAAAGGCTTGGGGGGACATTAAAAATTGACCTCACATATGCCACCATTCCTGTGTTTGGAGGACAACATAGAAGACTCTACAGAGAATCTCAATTTTCCTACATCATCAGTGATGAACCAGACCCCACAAACCATCCTATATTTTCCCTCGACACTGATATGGCGTCTAGTTTTTTGTAGCTCACTGATGTCCCTAAACCTCCTCTTGAGATCAGAAAGCCCATCACCCTAGGTAAAGATTCTCCTCTAATTACCTCTGTGTGGATTTTTTTTTTTTACAGAGCCTCTTCTAGGGAAGGAGCTAGTGTCGGAGTGGTCTTTGTTTCCCCTACTCAGAAAACCATATCTCTGTCATACAAATTAGAATTTGAAGCTACCAATAATGTGGCAAAGTATGAGGCTCTGGTTTTGGGCCTGAGACCAAAAAACGACATGGGAGTTAAATATATATCAGTGTTTGGCGATGCTGAATTGATCGTTCAGCAGATCAGGAACATTTATTAGGCCAAACACCCTCGGCTCAGAAGTTACAAAAATCAAGTGTGGGACCTGATTGGTAGTTTTTTTCTTGGCCTTCAACATTTCATTAATCCCTAGAGAAGAAAATACAGTGGCCGATTCTTTGGCTGCCTCAGCAAGCAATTTCAGATCCCCTCTATCTCCTAAACTCGGGTATGATGTAGAAATGAAATACAGGCCCTTTATACCTAACAATATCAAGCATTGGAAGGTGTTTGAGGATGATCTTGAGATCAAAAGGTTCCTGGAGACTGTTGATGAATTTTCTACATTACACGTCGACCAGGATCCTGACTTTGAAATAAATTTGCACGCTCATGATCTTTTGAACAAAATTTTTGATCATCATATTGTGCATTTGCCTAGAAATGACATCCCAAAGGGACTAGTCCCTTTATAAATATTATTTGATAGAAATTATGTGGGAGTAAAGGGTAAAATCTCTAATAATGATGATGAGCTAGCTGAGTGTAATATTGGCATAGACAAGGATCCAAATTTTTTCAAATTGTGAAGCAACCTGTCAAGAGAGAAAAGGGCCGAGTATACTGAGCTATTAAAATAATTTACTGATGTGGTTTCTTGGACCTACAAAGACCTCGGGACATATGACACCAATTTTATTGAGAAAAAGATTCCCCTGAAGGAGGAAGCCAAACCATTTATGAAGAAGTTGAGACAGATAAATCCTATGTTGCTTCCTATTATGGAGAGGGAGGTGAAGAATCTTTTGGATGCTCAGATTATTGTGCCTTTCACATATTCTCAGTAGATAGCCAATCTGGTCCCAGTGAGAAAGAAGAGTGGGGAAATCAGACTCTGTGTCGACTTCAGAAATATGAACAGGAGCTCTAGGAAGGACAATTACCCACTGCCAAAGATGGAACACATATTGCAGAGGGTAACTAGTGCATCTAGGATTTACATGATTGATGGCTTTCCTAGCTATAATCATATCTCTGTCCTGCCTGAGGACAGAGAAAAAATAGCCTTCACCACTCCTTGGGGTACATTCATGTATGCGAAGATTCCCTTTGGATTAATGAATGCAGGAGCAACCTTTCAGTCAGCTATGGCTATCGCCTTCATTGGGGAGAAGGATAAGTTTGTATTCATCTATCTATATGACATAACAACATTTTCTAGGTCTGATAAATAACACTGCTATCATCTGAGGAAAGTCTTCTTGAAGTGCATAAGGTTTGGTCTCTCTTTGAATCCCAAGAAATCATTGTTTTCCATGAAAGAAGGTAAATTACTAGGACACATAGTGTCATCTGAGGGAGTAAGACTTGATCCAAGTAGGGTGGAAGAAATCCAAACCCTATCACTCCCAAGGTCGAAGAAAGAGGTTCAATCCTTCCTGGGAAAGATTAATTTTTTTAGGAGGTTTGTTTCCAATTTTGCGGAACTGGTGAAGCATATCACTGCCATGCTTAGGAAGGGGAATGAAGTAAAATGGACTATTGAGTTGAGAGAATCCTTCATCCATATCAAGAAGGAATTCACTGGGGCACTTATGCTTGTCAGTCTGATTATTCCAAGGATTTTCTAATTTTTTATTTTTCTTCTTTTGAAATGGTGGCAACTGTTTTATTGCAAAAGAATGTTGTAGGGATAGAGCATCCAATTTCATTTTTTAGCAAGGCATTGAGAGATACAAAGACAAAATATGGCATCATGGAGAAATAGGCCTATGCCTTGGTGAAGGCTCTTAAATCTTTTAGAGTCTATATTCTGCATTAAAATGTTTTTTCATATGTTTCTTCATCATCTGTGAAGGACATTGTCATTCAACCTAATATAGATGGGAGAAGGAGCAAGTGGATTGCCAAAATCCTTGAGTTTGATATTGGAATACATCCCACCAAAATAGTTAAAGGCCAAGGTTTAGCCAAGCTATTAGCTAAGTCTAATTGTAGAGATTTAGGGGTTAACTTTGTCAACACTTACTCAGAAAGAAAACAAGATGAGTTCGCTGATAAAAATGGAGACCCTCAGGGCCGTCCTCCATTAGCAGGATGCACTTGGTACAAATATGTTATTTTAATTCTGTAGGATTTGTGACCTCCATATGGAATGGTGAGAAGCAAGTCAAGAGCTTTAAAACTTAAATCAATCATATATTTCCTTATCGACCAGGTCTTGCATTGGAAAGACCCTCTAGGAGTGCTTCTGAGATGTCTAGACCCACAAGAGGCCCAAAAAATTATGTTTGAGTTCCATGACAACCTATGTGGGGGACACCATTTCTAGAAGACCATAGCTTACAAAATTATCAGGGATGGGTACTACTGGCCCACTTTATTCACTGATGTCTGCACAAAGATCAAGCCTTGTATTAAATGTCATAAATTCTCTGGAAAGCAGTAGCTCAAGTCCCAGACATTGAATCCCTTGGTAGTTTCAAGACCATTTCAGTAGTGGG
Organism: Picea engelmannii; assembly: GCA_009831015.1. NCBI lineage: Eukaryota > Viridiplantae > Streptophyta > Pinopsida > Pinales > Pinaceae > Picea > Picea engelmannii. The sequence goes on from WSFP011326015.1 coordinate 23,232, forward strand.
GATTGGGCTTCATTGGGGAAATTCATCCTGCTTCAAGTGGTTAGGACAGGTGGATATTAACTGCCACAAGTTATTTCACCAAATGGATAGAAGTTATCCCCACAAGGAGTGCTTCTCATAAAGTGATCATTGGTTTCCTGGAGGCTATTATTGTAAGGTTTGGTTGTCTGAATAGAATCATGACTGATAATGTTGTGTCCTTCAAGGATGAACCATTGATCCATTTCTATGAGTAGTTTAGAATCAGATTGATTCATTCTACTCCATACTACCCCCAGGACAATGGACTGGTAGAATCATCTAACAAAAGCCTCATTAAAATTATTAAAATATTGTTAGAGGACAATACAGAAGCCTGGGATTCAAAGATGAAATTTTCTCTATGGGATGATTGAGTGACAACCAAGAGATCCCTGGGAATCTCTCCTTTCCAACTTGTATATGGGATCGAAGTCATTTTTCCATCTCCGATAGCTATACCTATAGCGAAATTATTTCAAGATTATCAAGGAGAGCTTGACAATATGATCAGAATAATTCATCAACTGGTAGAAGCCCAACATACTATAGATAAGGTGATGTACAAAGGTCATAATAATCAACATAGGATCAAGCAAGCCTTTGAAAGAAAGGCAAGGAAAGAAGATTTCCAGCTGGGAGATCTGGTATTTAAATGGGATGCACCAAGACAGACAAGGGCGAGCATGGTAAATTTGAATCCCTCTGGATTGGAACCTTCAAAATATCTGAGAGATATCTGAATAATACATACAGGATGCAGAATGTGGAGGGTGATGAAGTGTCTAGTGGCCCTATAAATGGGCATTTTCTGAAGAAGTTCTTTATTTGAGCCATAAGTGGCTCCCATGTATTTGTAAATATTGTTTTGCTTTGTTTTTTTTTTATAAGTGACTCCATAACCCAACAACAAGGCACTGAAATTGTAGAAGAGTTCTTGGCATCTCACAGGGATCAAGTCATCCCCCATGGCGCCTAATTTTATCACATAAATTTGTAAGGGAGTGTTTTCCTAAGAAATGGATCCCTTTTGGCAAAAAATGGCAAGAAATGGGTTAAAAAAACCCACTTATCCTAAGTTTGTGTTCGCAGGTGTGTCATTCTAAGTGGCGCATATATTTGGGCAACTGAGATCTATGTGATCAAATCTACGGCCAAAGATCCATTTCGGACCCCCCCCGACAGTATTCCTTTAACGAGAGGGGGTGTTCGAGTTGGTGGTTTTAAAATGTGGGGCCCCCACTAACGTGTCGCCTTATCCTTAACTCGGAAACCCCCCACCTAAAACCTCTTACCGCTACATCCCCCCTCCACGTAGACCGCTTACCACCATCTCTTACCAGCATCGCCCCCCATTGACATATGTCTTCCAATCCGCCTCTCTCTCCTACCTGTCACATCTCTCACTCCTCTTCCACTTTCCACTACCGCACATCTGTCCTCGACTCACCTCTGTGTCATATCTCTTTTCACTTCACCCCCTCTTACCTCCCGGCATGTGTTCATACTCTTCCATGTCACCCCTATCATAACGTCTTGTCCCCTTTAACAAATGATGTGCCACCACAAATTCTTCCCAACCCCTATGTCTCCTGCACCTGGCCCTCATACACTCATTAACCTTCCATTCTTTCCCGTCTCCTTAGCTCCGCTAGCTCTATCCCTGTCCGTAAGCCTGGTCCTTCCACGAAAGTCCAACGTAGTAAAAACAACAAAGAAAAAAAGGTCGCCACATCTTCCAAGTGCGGACGTTGACTCCGCTCATTCAGATCTCAATGCAACAGTTAATGTAAATAAGGAAGGTGGGTGAGACATCATCTCCTTCCTTAAATAGAAGGCCAGAAAGGGATAAATCATAGAGGAAGACTATCAGTACATCTTGACAGAGATCGTGTCTGAGAGGAGACTGCATGGACAATTTGACCAACGTCTACATGCACATAATAACCGAGAAACTCATCAATGCAAATCCTTAAACTCATGACATGATCGCGCTTTTAGTAGGGGAAACCAGTTCCAAGAATTGGTAGGCATTTTTTCCATTTTTGTTAGTGTCGATGGTTGAGCAGAGCTCCCGATTGTAAAGTCTCAGTAAAGGCCTATGATTCTCTGGTTATGTGATGTATTTGAGACTTCTTGTCTAATGAAATCCAATTTCCCTTTCATCTCTTTGTAACAGATGCATTAGAAAACTCGAGCATGGAAGATCCAGTCGAGGATAGTCATGTTTGTGTGATGTATGTTTGATCACAGTGACACCACTGTTGGTTTTAATCAGTTCCATGTGTTTCTTTCCTTCCAACATTGAATGACCTGGGCATGGACGATCCAGTTGGGAGATTATTACTGAATTGCAATGTAGCATTGATTTTAGTTCATGATAATTTCATTTAGTTCCCTGTAGATCTGAGCCAAGAAGATCTTTTCTTTCAAGTTTTCTTCTCCTTTGGCTGCCAAAAGACCAGACATCCACAACATACCGCTTCATCTTCTTTAAGTTCTTCACCCTACTCACCACTATGTAGATAACCACTAGCTTAAATTAGATCAATAGCTCACTTATTTCTGCCTTCTCAACCTATTTTTTTGAGTTAAAGTGATATAATCTTGAGAATGCATCCATTAGACCAACCTTTAAATTATTCACCATGACATAAAACTTATAGGTATCAGGCTTACCTCTGTTGCAATCCAGAGGTGACTTCTTCCACCAATAGAGTGCATCAACCATCTTTTTGTCTTTCCCCTTGATATGATTTATATCAAAGTCATATTCACTGATAATTTCCAACCACCTTCTCTACTTGGCATTTAGAGTTGGTTGATCAAATAAATATTTCAAACCATTTTGGTCTTTCCTCACCTCAGATCTTTTTTCCATGAGGTAGTGCCTCCATTTATTCAAGGCATGCACTATGGATTCCAACTCCTTTCATGCTCCCTCAAATTCCTTTATTCATAACATACAACATATCCATTCTGGATGAGGACTTCACTAAGTCCTTCTTTACATGCATCAATGCATACAATGAAGTATTCAGTTGGATCTGCGATCCTTAGTATTGGAGCATTGGTTAATCATTTCTTCAAGTGTTGGAAATTATTTTCACACTCCACTGACCACTGAAACTTCACTCCCTTCTTTTTCCAGGAAGTAATCGAGTGTGCAATATTTGAGAATCCTACAATAACTATCATGTAGTAGCCTGCAAAGCCCATGAAGAATTTCACTTCTGTCATAGTCCTAGGTGTTAACTATCCTCTAATGGCCTCAATATTTTCAGGATCCACTACTATGCCTTCCTCGGATATGATATTCCCCAAATAATGAATTTGGTTATGATAAAATGAGCACTTGCTCAATTTGGCATACAATTGATGCCCCCTTAATACTTGTAATATTATCTTCAAGTATTTCTCATGTTCTCCTTCCAACTTGGAATATATAAGAATGTCATCCAAAAAGAAAATGACAAACTTATCTAAGTAATCTCTCAAAACACCATTCATTAAAGACATGAAGACAACTCGTGCATTTGATAATCCAAATGGAACCATTGTGAATTCATAGTTTCCATACCTTGTTCTGAAAGAAGTCTTGATGATGTATTCATCTTTAATTCTTACCTGATGATAACCAGGCCTAAGATCAATCTTGGAGAATATTTTTACATTCTTCAAATGATCAAATAGGTTATCGATCCTTGGAAAATGATACTTATTCTTTATAGTTACCTTGTTCAACTGCCTGAAGTCATTACAAAATATCAATGTTCCATCCTTCTTATTCACAAATAATACCGGAGCACCCCAAGGTGACACACTTGAGCGTATATACCCCTTCTTTAGAAGCTCTTCCAGTTGCATTTTCAACTCCTTTAACTCTGGTGTACTCATCCTGTAAAGGGTCTTGGACACTGGAGCTCCTCCAGGCATCATATTTATAAAGAAATAAATATCTATTTTAAAGGGTAATCCTGGAATTTCTTTAAATACATCATCAAACTCCTTTAAGATTGCATAATATTCAATATTTAACACCTTATCCTTAGGTATTTCTTCCATATGAACTGCAAATATTTGACACCCTTTCCTATAACATTTCTTTAGCTGCATTGCTAAGATTTCTTTGATAGTTACTGCCCTGGGAATTCCCTGCACTATCCTTAGGTTCCCTTCTTCATCCCAACAAGTAAATGATTTGTTATAACAATCTAATATACCATGGTGTTGGTCCAACCAATCCATACCAACTAGATAGTCATAGGAACCTAAAAGAAATATGTTCAAATCTTCCTTGGTGCTCATCCCATTCATGTCCATTGGGCATGAATTAACCATCTCAATAAATTTCCTTTTGGCTCCAGTAGCCAACTTCACCAACCAATATTTTCCATGCTTTCTTCTTGGGGAATGGAATATTTCCACTATCTTAGGATCTATATAACTATGACTTGCTCCTAAAATAATTAAAATTGCAATGGTTTGGTTGTTGATCATACCTTCCACTTCAATCATGTGTGACTGAAATCCATCTTTCCTATTTTCCAAGGCTGCATAGATCCTGGGTACATTCCTTCCCATGTCCTCCATTGTTTCAGCTTCCTATAAATTATGAAAAACCCACACTTTTTTCACTTCTATGGGGACAATATCTATACTTATGAGATCCCTTATAACGTGAAAATTGAATCGATGACTTCCTTAGCCTTTGCCCCTTCGTCTCAATTGTAACGACCCTAATTAAATAAATGCTTAAAGATCATAAAGTAAAATTAATTAAGGAAAGTAATTATGGTTAACCAAGTAATAATTTAATTATAGATCACATTTAATGACCTGAGAAATATAAATTAAAGGATCAATGAAAATGATATAAAATGGTTGCCTATGCAGAGAGGGAGCCCGATAGTCCCGAGAAGATAAAATATTAATGGAAGGAGCATGGAGGGGGACGAGGGTGGTTGGAAAGTAAATGCATGAGGCGACAGGGAGGAATAAGGGGGAAAAGAGGGGGATGGGAGCACCATTCGACGGGAGGGGACGGAATGGATGCTGTGGATGGTTGTGTTTGCCGTGAGCAGAGATTCTACATTTTGCTTTGAGCAGTGATTTTCTGTGCACTGTGGTATTGGCTGTGAGCCTGTGATATTTTGTGGACTGTTGGCTTGCGGTGAGCAAGGAACAGAGGGTTCTGGACTGTGACTTTTGATCAGGGGAGGCACCGAGTTGCTAGAGGTTTTGGGCTCGGGGGCCAGGATATCCATAGATATCCCGGAGCTAGGTCGTTTTCCTAGTTGGCAGGGTGGACAATAGTTTTGGGAAATTATTTTCCTGTTTGTGGCAGGGTTGATCTGTGTAGCAGGGAGAAGCAAGGCAGCAGTAAGGTAAAGAGGCAACATAAATTAGCATCAGAACCAGGTACTTGGTTAAGTTTTGTATTTATTTCTTTCTGTCATGATTTCAGTATTTATTGAGAATTCTAAATTGTTGTAGTTGTTGTCATGAAAGTCAATATTATGCTAGGAAGTTGTTCTTTCAGTTTACTTAATAAATGTTTATGAAACTTAATGATGTTTAGAATTATATGGGCATTACATCAATTGGTATGGGCTCTCTAGAAGTTGGTTGTCCCTGAGGACTATTTTTGAAGAATGGTGGCTTATTCTTCTTCTTCCTCTGTTCCATACTTTACTTCTTCTTGTCTTCCCAAGCTTTTTAGAAAGATGGATTTCCTTTATGCTAATCATATAGGAATTTAGCTCGCCTTATGGTCTCCTCCAAAGTCTTGGTATCATCATATTGAATCTTGTCACTAATGAAATATGGCAGCCCACTCAAATACCTCTGATTCTTAGTTGTCTCATCCTTGATGAAGGAGACATACTTTAATAGTTCCAAAAAGATTCTTTCATATTCATCGATGGTCATACTCCTTAGCTTGAGTTCAAAGAACGCCTTCATTTTCTTGTCATAATATCTCTTAGTCAAGTATTTATTTTGAAAATGCTTCTTGAATTCCTTCCAAGTAACATTTTTCTCCTTAATGTGTTTCACCTCCACAAGTTGGTCCCACCACATGGATTCCTTTCCCTTGAGTTGATAGATAGCAATTATTTCTTCTACATGTGAAGAATAATTATGTAATTCAAAATATTTTCTCTCACCTAGAAGCCATGTCTCTCCACCCTCATCCTTCTTGTGGTCACCTTCAAACATAGTAGGTTTGATCTTGTTCATTTCTCCTTGTAAATCATCTACACCTATAATACCCCAAGGCTGAGCCCCTGATGAATTGTAATTATGTTTATAGGCTAGTGAGACAAGTGTTTATAAGCTAGAAGACTTTTGTGTTTATTAGGTTGGAGAGCCCATATCCTAAGGCCAATGAGCCTGATTTTGTATATCTAAATACCCACATCATTAGCAAAATTACACTTCTATGTGTATATGAACCACAAAGAAAGATTTATGGGGGACTAAGCTCCACTAGGTAGGGTAAGGGAAGGGGCTAAGTGTCTAGGAATAGGGGCTAAGCTAGAGGGCTTACCTCTAAAGGAATAATATTATATTATTATTTCCTAAAGACTAAGGTTTGACATAAGATTTGTTGTCCTAAGTTCCTGGGAAAAGGGAACAAGTGTTAAGTGGAGCTCATGCAGCTTGAGGAAGACATGTGTCAACCTGGGCGCAGGGATTTAATATATGGGAAAGTCAGATCGTTGGGGTTTCCCTCACCATTATCGATGATGGTATCCATTCAGGAAGCCTTCCAGACTCCCCACTGATTCATGCACTGAGCCATCCTCTCCATCGTCAACCTCTGCATCATTCATTCACCTTTGGAACCAACAAGCATTTTGAGCTATCTCATACTTTTCTTGTGAAGAACAACACACCTGTACTTTTCCTAAGTCTGTAACATGCCTTAAAGGGTTTTTTGTTGCTGCCAATGCAGTTCCTTGACCGAGATTTCCTACTGCCATCACCCTCACTCGAAGTAGGTTTTCAGGCCCATGGACTGAAGAAGCAGGTTGTCAGGCCTGTAAGAAAATCTCTCCAGGTGAGAGAGGTTGTTGGGGAAGTGATTTTCCAAGAGGGATCCCAATGACAACTATAGTGTTATGAGAACCCTGTCATATTGTTAAAGCCCTGGAAGGGAAGTGGGGTAGCGAAAGAACTATTGAGCAGACAAAGGGGCACACTTCCTGGGGTGGGATAGGCATGTGGGGAATGAGAGGTTGTAGGCTATTAGTGTGAGCTAGCTCCTTGGAGAAAATCCTTTCGGTTGATCTGTGAGACCTTCCTATTGTCCTTTCCAAGCCTAGGAATCCCTTGATCGATGGAGTTTAGTCCTAGATCGATGAAGCTTAGTCCCAGCTTGGGGGTGACCCATTGCTAAGCGTGATGAGCAATGTGGTCTAAGGATGGGAGGTTCATGGGCGGTTTGTATGTAGTTGGTGGTCATCAATTAAAATATAAGTACCAAATATTTTTTCTCTATATGATGTGTATCTTGAAAACAAGTTATAACATTATTAGAATTGTTTGCATATATTGTATGTATGTTTAATGTTTTCTCCACATGAATAAGTGTATGAAAAGAGTGCTATAACTATTTAAATATCTTTAGATAGATATGTATATAAATATATGTGGTATCAAAGAAGAAAATTTATTTCGGTGGCATGGCCTGGCCTGTTGGATTAAGGCCAGGGATGTCACAAATTGGTATCAGAGAAGAAAAGAAAATATACAGTTGATTGAATAGCGTTACCTGAAAGAGGTTGATGGTCAAGGACGTTGCAAATTGGTATCAGAGACATGGTTTCAACACTGAGCATGGATGGTCCATGTTAGTGGAAGTTGAAGAAAAAATTTTGGAAAATAATTGTTGTTGAAATGGAAAAAATTCAAGTTCAGAGCCCATGGTTTCAACACTGAACCTAGATGGGCCACGAACGAGGAATTCAGAGTAAAAAGTCTAGAGAATTTTGATGTACAGAGTGCTAGAAGGGAATTGAGAGAACACCCGGACTGCGTTTGGCAGCACATGAGGTATAGCAGTTTAATAAATGGCCACAAAGAGAGAAACCACAAAAATCGTGGTGTTGGTTCGTACGATCTGTTCGGGAGAAGGGGGATCCTTCAAAACCATCAGATATGGAGAAACATGAATGAAGGTTAACCTCCAAGTCATTTTGACTTCAAGACTTCAATGAAGTTATCAGTTATAAGAGAAAAATGGGTCGAAGCCTGAAGTTACAAAGTCCCGAAGAGGATCTAAACCATAGATCCGATGGGGGGGGAAGTGTTTACCATTGGATTTTCCCAAGGACGAATCAAAACTATAGGGATAAGCCACGTGTCAGCAGGTTAGCTAGTTTGGGAGTTTGGTGTTTGGAAGAAATGGAGTGTGCTAATGTGTAAACTCCTGAAGTCCCAAAGTCTGGAGTTCATCCAAACCATTCATCAAAAGGAACACGTAATGATAGGTTGTCTTATTCAGGAATTCGACATTCGGGAGAAATAGAGTGTGGTGATGAACAAACTCCTGAAGTCCCGAAGTCTAGAGTTCATCCAGACTGTTCATCAAAAGGAACAAGTGTCAAGAGGTTGTCTTGTTGTAGAATTCAGCGTTAGGAAGAAATGGAGTGTGCTGATGTGAAAACTCCAAAATTCTGGATTTCATCAACACCGTTCATCAAAAGGAACATCTGTCAGTAGGTTGGCTTGTTTGGGAATTTGAAGTTCGGGAGAAATGGAGTGTTCTGATGTGAAAACTCCCAAAGTCCAGAGTTCATCCAGAATGTTCATAAAAAGGAGACACGTGTTAGAATATCATCTTGTTTGGGAGTTCAACATTTAGGAGAATTGGAGTGTGCAAGTGTAAAAAAAACGAAGCCCGAAATCCCAAAGTGACATGGCCTGCTAATGTCACCAGGGATGACGTGGAAACATGGGATGTGTTCCATGTGTTAGTGAGTTAAGAAACTTTGGAATATTGAAATGCCAGTTAGAACGTGACACATGTCACCCACCTGATTGGGTCACGTGTCTACTTCTAATATTTCTCCACATGACCCTCCTCTCGAGGATGGATGGTGGGGCCCCTGATGGTCAAAGTGGACACGTGGTGCTAGATCGTGAAGTCTAGAGACTTGATACTCCAAAATAAATGGTTTGTGATTGAATGGTAGGAATAAATCCTCGAAGTTTCGTAGTGTCGAAATAATATGACGTAATGATGCCACCAGGGGTGATGTGGAAGTATTCAAAGATTTGTGGTTTGAGAGTTTTAGAGTGTGCAGATGTGAAATCCTCTGAAGTCCTGAAACCCTGAATCTAGAGTTCCGTACTAAATATCAGTCATTGGATGTTGGGAAGACATCGACCGTTGATCCACCCCACTTCGCGAATTCACCAATTCGACATTATGGGATTTTTGTTGGGACGTTCTTTGGAAACCGTCAAAGCCCGGAGTCCCCGAAGCTCCTATCCACAATAGATTTGAGCAAGGAATGTGGACCATAGATTCACCGTTCTTCGAACTTTTGACATTTTGTTGTTCTGGGATGTTCGTGAGGTGCGAAAAGGGAAACCTCTGAAGCTCTGGAGACTGAAGTTTCTAGACTCTGGATAAGCATCCAAACCATGAGCACTGGGTCATAATCGTGGTCACATGCAAACCAAGGGTTGAGGAAAAAGGGGCTAGCGCCCAAAAATTCTTGCAGAACATAATAGGGCTGGGAAATAGATCCATGGGGATTCTTGATCGACCAAGACCCGATGAAAATGGAGTCTGATATTTTTTTTTTGAATCAAATTGCTTAAGTTATTCAAGAAAATTACTAAAGTCTGATAGCTTGACAAAAACTCGGTTGACTGCACATTTTGAAGAATTAACAATTGACAGGACAAAACTGAATTGTTCCACGGTGTAGAGAAATGGAGGAGGCATGGGATGCTTTCAGTTTGAAGAATGAAACTAGAGGAATGGATCTCCATTTGGTAATTGAAGGAACTAACTCCAATGGGCATGGAGAATATATAGATAAAGAAGTGAGCATGATGAAAATCATCAATTTTTTTTAAAAAGATGTCCAAATTCACCAGGATGATAATGAAAGGCTTAAGAGATCCAAGGATAAATAAGATGAATTGAACATGAAGTTGATGTAGATATTGGAAAGAATCTAAAATAAGTTGGATAAGGAGAGTGGCTCAATCAAATAAGGAAGTCACAGGTCTCCTGATGAGAAAATAAGAATAAGAAGTGTTAGCAGTCATCACCGTCACTCCTTGAGGCATTCCAATAAGAGAGCTCATAGAAAATCAAGCCCATCCCCTATCAGGAAGCATAAGAGGTCTCGAGTGGATGAGCTACAAGGGGAAATGAACAAAATCAAACCTCCTACAATTGATGGTGAGCACCAGAAGGATGAATATGCAAAGACATGGTTGATGGCCATGAGAAAGTATTTTCAATTTCATAATTATTCTTCTCATGAAGAAAGAAGTATTTCCATCTATCAACTCAAAGGAAAGGCATCCATGTGGTGGGATCAGCTTGTGCAGGTGCAACACATTAAAGAGAAAAAATTTACTTCGAGGGAATTCAAGAAGTATTTCGAAAATAAATACTTGACTAAGAGATACTATGACAAGAAAATGAAAGAGCTCTTTGGACTCAAGATTGAGAGTATGTCCATGTTATAAAAACAGGACCATGGAGAAATAAAATAAAACAAATGCAGAAACAAAACACAGAAGATACACAATACAATCAGGGATGATTTTAAGGATGGAAATTTGTTTTAAAATGTAGAAACCTTGGCGAATCTTACTAATCCTTCATATGCCAAATATAAATGTTTGGCAATATTTTTTTAAAAATATTCAAATTTATAAGGATTTTATATAGTTTTTCTAAAATTTTGGCGACTTTTAAGGTAAAATAATTTTATCCTATAGAATTTGGGCAAATGATTTTTAAAATAGCGAATCTCGTTTTTGGAAAAACCATGGAAAATTAGCCCATGAGCGAAATTTAGCCCCTAAAATCATCTATGAATACAATAGAGACACAGATTTACGTGGTTCACCCAGTGTGGGATTCATCCACTAGAGAAATTTCTAGGTCCTTCTCTTTATTATTATCCATCATATGAAGGGATACAACCTACAACAAACCCACTGTAACTTCCTCTTCTATCACTCACAGTGTCTCCTCTCAAAATACAATATTCCTGATAATACAAAGCCCCAAATATATTTCCCTTAGGAAAAGAGGGATGCCTTCTAGGGAAGAAAACCCTAACATAACTTCTATCATCAGATCTACAACCTTATAATGAACAATCTAGATTTACAATGAAATTACAATATACATTTACAAGGAAATTTTCCCTTCAATGGCTTTGCCCCTGAACCCCCTAGACCCCGTAGAGGGGGTAACCCCCCTCTACACTCCCCCACATGGAAGACTGTACATACTTGTGGGGTGTAAAGTCTTCATCGGGTATAAACACGAATGAAAACAAAAGACCTCTGAATCAAGAAGATAATCAGGCTCCACAACCAACAGTCCATTGATGAGTATGGAAGAAGATTCTTGGAGTTGTTTAATTATGTCCCCTTCATCAAGGATGAAAAAGTTAATATTTAAAGGTATCTAAGTGGGCTTCCATCTTTCATTAGTGACAAGATCCAGTATGATGATCCCAAAACAATGGAAGAGACCATAAGGCAAGATAAGTTCCTATATGATCAACAAAAAGCAAGGCCAACTTTCCAAAAATCTTGGGAAGATAAGAATAAATTCAAGATGGAACAGAGGAAGAAGTGAAATAAGACATCATTCTTTAGAAATAATCCTCAAGGACAACCAACTTCTAGATAACCTAGAACAATTGAGACATGGGGTCAAAGGCCAAGGCAGCCACCTATTCAATGTTGGGGATGTAAAGGAGATCATATGTTTAGACATTGTCCTCACAAAAGTGACAAAGTGAGAGTTGTTCACAATGTTCAGTGAGCTGAAATAGTGGAGGACATGGTCAGAAGTGTACCCAGGATCTATGTAGCCCTAGAAAACAAGCAAGTAGAGTATCGATCACATATGATTGAAGTGGAAGGTATGATCAACAACCAAACCATTACTATTTTAATTGATTCAGGAGCTAGTCATAGTTATATAGATCCTAAGATGGTGGAAAGTTTGCATTTGCCAAGAAACAAGCTTGGAAAATATTGGTTGGTGCAACTAGCTACTGGAGCCAAAAGAAAATATAATGAGATGGTTAAGTCATGTCTTATGGACATGAATGGACTGAGAAGAAGGGAAGATTTGAAAATCTTTCCTTTGGGTTCTGTTAACGCTTTGTAAATTCCTAGAGGTTGTCAGGGTAGAAGAAATTTACAAGAAGTAACTTTATCCAACCACTTCGAAACTGGAATCTAGCCCTACCAGTTTCAGAGAGGGATCTCTCTGTATGATTTATCTATATTTTGACTTTGAGATATTAGGCTAGTTGAACAAAATAAGATTGAATGGTTTGTTGTTGTTTTTGTTAAGTTGGCTGAAAAGGGTTTTACACCTCCATTGGGCTATGGGGTCTGTGTTATAAAGATAGAGATCTAAACATAAACTAAAAGTTTCTTTTCACAGGGAAAGATAATGCATTCATTGGATTCTTTAGCAGTAAAGTGATGAATAGAAGAAAAGATGAGAATATCAATTAAAGTAAAGAAGCATTTAAGAATTTCTTCACTGTAATATCAAAAAGATAAACATTAAGATATTTCAAAGCTGGAAACAAGGTATACAAAGATAAATCCTGCAACATGTGCTACTTTAAAATATTAGATTAGAAAACAATATGATAACTGAGGGAGAAAAACATTTAACATAGAAAAGAATAACATCACCAATGAATAACACGCGAGAATCCTGTGAAACGTCCCTTTGTATTACTGGAAGATCTCTTGATAAAAAATATAGTCTTTCTAGCTTACAGGGTGTCAAGATCAACCCTCGGTAGTTCAAAGTTTGAAGTATTTATAATAAAAAATTACATATGATCCTGCCATTAAAGATCAGGACGTGGAAATCTAAATTTAGCTAACTAACTCAACAAGATACAAAAATTCAGAAACTGTTTGATGATGTGTTGAAATCTTCATGCTGATTTCTGGGGTAAATTGTTGGTGAGTCCTCTGCATGACCTCATCTGATTTGGATAGATAACTGGGCTTGGACACCTCATCTCCTACTCGATCAGATTGCATAACTCTTCCCATCGAAGGTTACTGGGAACGCCGACTTTGAGCAATCTTTGGTATACTTCATCCATCTCTGTATACTTGGAAAAAGTTGCTTGACGATGAAAATGTACTAGATCTCGTGTTGTATGCTGATGTCTGACTGGAAAGACTCTAAGAACGCCTTGCTTGTGATACTACCCTTTATTCCCGAGAATTTTGAACTATCTTTAGCCATGGTGGCTAGTTTATTTTTATAATCAGAAAGTGTCATTAACTTGTCATTTATGACCCTTAAACCAGGGAGGCCTTTCTTCTGTAGATCTTCAATTTTGCTGAAAAATCTTTTCACTCCTATGTCCATAGCCTGGAATTTTTCCTCCAGTTGTAGCATCAGTCCTCTTTTGGTCAAGACCCTCTTGACCTCGAGGATGGTTTCTGTCCTATCTTCAATTTTCAAATACTCTAACTCTTCTCTGGTTTTTGAATTTAGGAATTTAATGATCTCAGTGGCTTCTGCAGGCATCTCTCCTAATTCTCCTCTTATTTTCTCACTCGTGTGCTTTCTTCTTTGCACCAGTTCGTTCTTCTCGAACATGATTTGTACCATAGGCCATATTTCATTTATGGATTTGGTGATATCCATCCAGACATTTTCCTTGACCTCAGCAAGTGTTTTGCCTGCCATTGTTTGCTTTTGAAGCTGCTGCAATTCCTATTTGAGGTTGTCTGATGTTTGTTTCTCCTTGGAGTAGATGGTTTGGTAAGAATACTTAAGTTCCTGAAGGTTCTCAATCTCCTTTTTAAGTATGCTAATCTTAGTCTCTTGCAAATTCATCTCTTCTATGGATTTTTCTAGTTCTATTGTCTTCTCCAGGGCTGTCAGTGGAGTTGTTGAGGGAGTTTCTGTTGTGGATGTTGTGCTTACTCCTGTGAGTGGAACTGCGCTCAATGGAATGAATTCCATAGGCTTTGATTGTTCTTTCTCTTTCAATAACCTTTCCAATTATGTTTCCATCTCTTTCCACTGTGCATTCTACTCCATAATCAACCTGAGCATCTCATCCTTTTCCCCTTCTGTCTCAGCTCCTTTGCCCGTGCATCTTCCATTGGTGGCAGTTTCAACTGTTTCCTCAGAGATGCTATATCTACATTTTTATTTTTAAGAATCTCCTCAACTGCTTTCACATTTGAGGGGTCATACTCGATCTTGAGGACCAATTCCTCCAACGTCTTGATTCTGTTATCCTTTGCAAAGGATGATATCTTTTCTAATTTCAGCTGTGTCTGGACATTGATTAGGGATACCTGTAATTTAGTGGTCGCTGTAGAAGAATTTTCCAACGTGGAGAAAATCATTTCCCCAGTTTGCCTGTGCAGATCCATTTGATCAACAGGATGCACATCCCTAGTATGAAACTCGAATGTTTCCCTTTTGTAATCAGTGATGGCTTTCAGGTTTGGCACCTGTGCCTGCAGAAACGCCATGTGCATTCTACCCTTCTCTGTATCGAATGTAAACAAAATTCTGTGTTGTGCCGTTGATGTTTGTTTCCAAAACAGAGCATATGTATTGTTGGTCAGCATCTGATTTTTCTTTTTGATCAGGTCATACATCTAAAAAATACTCAAGTTTGGTCCTACTTTACTCGGCTAGTTGATTAGTGGAGTATTCGTGGGATTCTTAGGAAAAATTGTAGACATGATATGCTTGTTGCTTGTGCTCATAAGTGACCGATCATCTTTCATAGTTGCAGTGGATTGGATTTCCTTTTCACCAGCCATGTCAGGTGTAAGACTGGTTTTTGGCCTTTTGGTGTGTAATTGGAAATCTTCAGCTGAGACTTCAGTGATGGAAGGTGAAGTATCCTTCCTGGGTCTTTTCTCCTTGGGAACCTGTGGTGTAGTAGTCTGTGAGATGATGACCGAGGGGTCCTGCTATTCTATCTCGACCAGAGTGTTCAACTCCCATTCTGTTTGATTCATGAACTTCTCTATCTCAGGCCTGGGTGTATGAACATATGGGACATTTTTGTTTTTAATAATCATCTCCGAAATTATCCCACACGAATCATAGTGCCATATGAAACTAACAAAAAAAATCATTTCTTTCAACAGTCTATCTTCTTCTTCCCTGACGCCTCGGCTATTGCAGATGAAATAACCTATTTGCCCTTTAATTCTAAGTTGTTGTTTCTTTTTCAGAGACACAAAATGCATGTCATCTGAGTTAATCATTTTCCTTATGTATTCCATGGAAAATATCCTCACGAGTAAATACTTGGGCAATTTGTATGGAGCCAACTCACATCCATATACCCTGATCTTGGTGTGGTTTTCGTAAAGATACCAGTCTCCAGTTTTTGCAAGGTATGAGAGGTGTAAAATCCTTTGAATATCCTCATTTATTCTTGGTTCAGGTCTGCCACTGAGCATGCTGACCACTGGATGGTAGATCTGCTCGATAAACTATTTGAAGTTGAATTCTATAGAATTTTGTCTGAGTAGTGAAGTCCAAGCTGTTATCGCCTACGGCCTCCCGTCCTTGTCCATATTCTGCATTGAAAAGGAGAATTTGTCCACCTGAAAGAAAGTGAACATGTAGGCCAGTATTGAGGAATACCAGAACATGCCCTCTATGGAAAAATTTGAAAATTGTTCATGAATACTGTTCTCTAGGAAAGTGTTGTAGTCGAACTGTGTGGTGGGTATTTCTTCTGTGGAGAAGATGGACAGAAAACCCAATATGGTTTCATACACCCATTGGTCGGAAAAATAACCCAGTAGAGCACAGAGTGACGAAATGATTTGGTTTCCCTTTACTGAGAATAGGGAGGAAGGGTACGAGGGATTTGTCTTAGGGAGATGAGCAACCTGAGGGAGGAAAAGATTAAAAATTTGGTCTCTCTGGGGGAATGATAGTTTTTGGTATAGATCCATGATGACTTCGATATTGAAAGGGGAGACAGATTCAGTTCTTGGGATCTACATCATCTGGTCAATGGCCTATAGTGTGATGAAGAACAGAGCTTCTCCTGATGAAGATACTATGGCTCTCTGGTCGGGGAGGTAATGAGCCTATCACTTGAGGGCGAACTCAGGGAAATGGTGGACCTAGAAGAAAATATACAGAGGAAGGCTAGACTCCCAGAGCCTAATTTTGTCGCTCTAATCTAAGAAAACATCCTTTAGCCATGACTACATATATGCGAAGTCAAATTTGCACCTGGTGTCTGCGATTAAATGATCTTTGTTGGCCAAATGGATCCTGTCGAGGTCAACAGGAGGCGGGAGGAAGGGATTTTCCTCGGCTTCTTCTCTCTTTGATTTTGGCGCCATCACTGTGAAAATACTTGCAAGTCAAACAAAACGTTAGTGGGGATGACTGTGGTTTTGGATGGTTGAATGGAATGGAGGTAAGACATGGATGATTTCTCTGGTGTGAGGACAAAGTAAGAAATGGGAGAAATGAACGGAAAGAGTGGTTTTGAGAAAAAGGATACCCGTTGGGCACGGGGGACAGATCAACAAGCTAACATA
>ML842064.1:9032-40051 GCA_009831015.1 Picea engelmannii
TCATTTAAATGATCTGCAACAGACCCACCTTCTGACATCTTCATATTAAATAATCTCTTCATTAGAAATACCTTATTCGACGCTGAGAGTTTTTCATACAATTTGGCCAATGCATCCATCAAACCCTTCGTTGTCTTTTCTTTTGAAATATTGAAAGCCACCGACGCTGCCAGGATCAACCGTATCGTTCCTAGAGCCTTTCTGTCAAGAATCTCCCATTCTTTGTCCTTCATGGCCACTGGCTTCTTTGCTACTCCGCTCAATGGTAGGAATAGATCCTTCTGATATAAATAGTCTTCCATCTGCATCTTCCATAACTGGTAGTTTTGGCCGTTAAATTTCTCAACCCTAAACTTTCCATCTTCTGACATTGCTCCCACTCGAACTAGGAACCCTCTTTTCCTGCGAGTTACCTTACGCTCTGATACCAGTTGTTAGAAAAACAGGACCGCGGAGAAATAAAATAAAACAAATGAAGAAACAAAACAAAGAAGACACACAATACAAGAGAGACATAGATTTACGTGGTTCACCCAGTGTGGGCTACGTCCACTAGAGAAATTTCCAGGTCCTTCCTTTATTATTATCCAAAAAATGAAGGGATACAACCTACAACAAAACCCGCTGTAACTTCCTCTTCTTTCTCTCACAGTCTCCTCTCTCAGAATACAATATTCACCATCAACAATAGCTGCGATACATTTCCCTCAAGGAAAGAGGGTTTCCTTCTAGGGCAAAAAACCCTAACATAATCTCTACCGTTAGATCTGCGACCTTATAATGAACGGTCCAGATTTACAATGAAATTACAATATACTTTTACAAGGCAATTTTTGCTTCGGGGGATTCGCCCCCAAACCCCCATCGGGAGACACTACCCCCGAAGCCCCGTTGGGGGCCTGCTTGCCCCCAGACCCCCCAGCCGAGGGGATAGCCCCCCCGGACCCCGCAGAGGGGGTACCCCCCCTCTGTACTCCCCCGTGTGGAAGAGTGTACATACTTCTGGGGTGTAAATACTTCATGGGGTATAAACATGGATGAAAGCAAGGACCTCTGAATCAGGAGGATAATCAGGCTCCACAACCAACATCGTGGACAGTGGTAGCACAGATAATCTTGTTTCTACAGAGATGGTAGAAAAGTTGGAGCTGGAGACTATTGAACATTCGAGCCCATACAGAGTTTCGTGGCTACAAAAAGGACATCAGGTAAATGTCACTAAACAATGTTTAGTTGAATTTAAAATAGGAGGGTATAAAGATGAAATACTCTGTGATGTTATTCCCATGGATGTTTTTCATCTATTGCTGGGTAGACCATGGCAGTATGACATAAATGTGATTCATGATGGGAGGAAGAACACATACATCCTAGAGAAGAATGGGATAACTCACATGTTGTTTCCGATTAAGGACAAAGAGGTGAAACCTGAAGTAAGCAACAATGTACTTCTCATGCATGGGAAGGAACTTCTTACAGAGGTTAAGAAGAAGGAAGATCCACAATTCATTGTGGTCAGGAAGCCTAAGATTGTTTTAACAAGTACAAGGGTAGATGATTTACCGAAAGAGGTTCAGAAACTGTTGGAAGAGTTTGTTGACATAGTAGTGGACGAACTACCTCGTTCATTGCCACCGATCAGAAGTGTAAGTCATCATATTGATCTCATACCTGGAGCTAGTTTACCAAACAAAGTAGTGTACAGATTGACACCACAGGAGAATGAAGAAGTCAAAAGACAGGTCTAGGATTTAATGGACAAGGGGTTGGTCAGATAAAGCTTGAGTCCATGTGCTATTCCGACAGTGCTCAGTCCGAAGAAAGACGAAGGCTGGAGGATGTGTACTGAATCAAGGGAAATCAACAAGATAACCATCAGGTACAAATTTCCATTGCCAAGGATGGATGATTTGATGGATTGCTTGAGTGGAGCCAATTTTTTTTCAAAAATTGATTTGAAAAGTGGATATCACCATATTCGTATGAGAGAAGGTGATGAATGGAAGACACCCTTCAAGACTAACGACGGGTTGTATGAATGGCTTGTTATGCCCTTTGGCTTAACGGACGCGCCAAGTACTTTCATGAGGTTGATGAATGAAGTCCTGAAGGATTTCATCAGAAAAATTGTCATTGTGTATCTGGATGACATACTGATTTTCAGTAAAACAAAAGTAGAGCATATGAAACATTTGGCTACAGTGATGAAGAGGCTACAACAAGAGAAGCTGCTGATAAATATGAAGAAATCTTCATTCATGAAGACAAAGCTCATTTATTTGGGATTTGTTATTTCTGTAGACAAGTTGAGGATGGATCCAGATAAGTTTGATCCAGGTGGATATCAGTGGCCACCCACCTTCTCCAACTGGCCCAAAACATGTTTTTGGCAATTTTGGTAATTTATTATTTTTAGCAATTTTTAACTTCCGGGGCCATTTTGAGGCCCTAAACGATGTTTTTTGAGAAAACGGGGAGCAACATGGATTGTAGATCATGTTTCTCATCCAAAATTTTTATTCCTCGAATAGATCTTTCCAACGATCTATCATACGCCTAAAACAGAGATCGTATGCAAAAGTTACAACCCCGGGAAGTTGATGCACCAACTTACCCAAACGGGGCCACATGACTTTTGGCGCTTCATCTCCTAGGGTTAGATTTTTGGATGTCTAGGGTTTTTGGCATTCCTTCTTATTGTAAAAAGGCCTCCAGAGCCTCATTGTAATCATCTTCTCATGGATGCGAGTAGCCGTCACATCTCTTCTCAGAGATAAGCTACCACCATTCTAGCGAGTCTTTCACTTTGTATTTTATAATCTCTGTACATTTATTTCGTTAATCGAAATCGTGTATTACTGTATATCTGCGACTCTTGTTTTATTTCCGCTATATCTTTGTTATATTTTTGTCTCTCTTTCAATATCTCTAAATATTTATGTGTTATATCTCCACTCTCATTTCGTGCCGAAAATAATCCAGATCAGTGGTTTCAGAGTAGGCTGCTCTTGATCGTTTTTCAGTGCATGTCCCCAACGAGGTCTGAGTATAGCAAGTTGGGTCTCGAGCTTGTCTCTCTTGAGGAAAATATCTCTTGCACACCTAATATATTCTCAATGGAAGAAGAAAAGAAAAACGATGGAGCAGACGATCCTATCAGTCTGTTGCTTGAGCAAGCTCTCACGCGACAGAGGGACGAAATGATGGAGAATTTTTCCCACATCCTTCAACACCTGCCGATAGCATCAGGCGCATCTTCCTCAAGCGGCCACTTTGGAGGCACCTCGCCTTTCAAGGTACATGTTAATTTTGATATTCCCGTATTTGAAGGTCAAATAGATGCAGATGCCCTAGATAAATGGTTAAATCTACTAGAAGGTTATTTCTCTGTTCATAATTTTTCAGATAAGGAAAAGATCACCTTCGCACTCCTTAAGGCTCTCCCCCATGTCAAACATTGGTGGGAAACTTATTGGGAGTAGAGTTCCACAGAGGAGTCTGGAATATATGGGGCCGAGCCCACTTGGGATTTTTTTGTGGATGTGGTAAAGGAACAATATTACCCTGTTGGCAACTATGAGGGCCAGTACATGAATTGGACCACACTGCGAAAAAGAGAAGGGCCAATCAGTTTCGGATTTCACCAATAGTTTCCATACCTTGCGCACCAAGATGGGTATCAAAGACTCCGAACGACATTTGGTTCTGAAATACCGTGGGGATCTACATAGATAAATCCAAATTGAAATGGATTTTCTGGACATCTCATCCATCGGTGCTGCCTATCGATATGCTGTTAAAATCGAGCAGAAATTGAAGCACCAGAACAAAAGAGAGTTTGGGTCTGCAAATCCACAACAACCAAAGTATGACAAAGACAACCCTAACAAACAGTCTCCCGAAAACCAGTCCAAGCCACAGGAAAATAAGGGTCACGGGAAGACAAAGAAGGACACCGAAAAATGGTGCGATTTCCACAAAATCCCCTGGCACAATACTGATGAATGTTGCTCAAAATAGTGATTGGTGGTCGAGATCAAAGATAAGGAGCCGAACCCTGATTTAGAATCTGATTCTGAAAATACTAGTAAAAGATAGATCATTGACGCAAACCCGACTGCTATTGTCGCGACTGCAACAATTCAACCAGAAGAACCAATAGATCCAGAAGAGGGGGAGCACCTTTTTCATTCACAGATGTGGGTGAAGGGGACCCCGCTGCATTTTATTGTTGATAGAGGAAACCAGAAGAACCTCATCTCAACAGAGGTCGTCAAACCGTTGGGATTGTCGACAACACCACACCCGCAACCATACAACATCGGGTGGCTTTGCCAAGGACGAGATCTTCGTGTCATCCAACAGTGTCGATTGTCATACGACATCCAACCCTTCAAGGATGAGGTGTTATTTGATGTTTCCCCACTGAATGTCTGTGATGTTCTCTTGGGCCAACCATATATGTGGAAACGCCATGCTATCTATGAGTCTCGAGCCCGTAGTGTCATTATTACTCTGGGGGGTCATCTCTACAGGATACCAGAGGTAGTTCCAACTACTGCCCCACCTAAACAGTGTCACAAGGTAGTATCTCATACTATAAAATTCATCTTCTCCACAATCTTTTCAAAAGGGGAACAAAAGGATACTGCAACCACTATAGCCTCAGCCCAAGCACCTTCTATCCACCAGAAGCAGGTCGACAAGGTTGCAACAAAGCACAAAGATTCCTTCTGCACATAGTCATATCATGTAGCCAGACTGGTTAAAAAGGTCCAACCCTTCCAACCACAGGTTCGTGATGACCTTCAACAAACTAAGCAACACGATGGTTCCAACAAGGCAAGCAACTCACCAAGATTCAGATTCAACAATCGCTTTCCCCTCTCCCCCGGGAACTCAACGCAATGGAGACCATTGCTTCCTAAGGAGGGAGGATTGATCCAGGTGGATATCGGTGGCCACCCACCTTCTCCAACCGGCCCAAAACATGTTTTTGGCAATTTTGGTAATTTACTATTTTTAACAGTTTTTAACTTCTGGGGCCTTTTTGAGGCCGTAAAGGACGTTTTTTGAGAAAATAGGGAGCAAAATGGGTCATAAATATGTTTCTCATCCAAAATTTGTAGTCCTCGAATAGATATTTCCAACGAGCTATCATACGCCTAAAACAAAGATCGTATGCAAAAGTTATGACCCCGAGAAGTTGATGCACCAACTTACCCAAACGGGGCCCACATGACTTTTGGCGCTTCATCTCCCAGGGTTAGGTTTTTGGATGTCTAGGGTTTTTGGCATTCCTGCTTATTGTAAAAATGCCTTCAAAGCCTCATTGTAATCATCTTCTCACGGATGCGAGTAGCCGTCACATCTCTTCTCAGAGATAAGCTACCACCATTCTAGCGAGTCTTTCACTTTGTATTTTACAATCTCTGTACATTTATTTCGTTAATCGAAATCGTGTATTACTGTATATCTGTGAATCTTGTTTTATTTCCGCTATATATTTGTTATATTTTTGTCTCTCTTGCAATATCTCTAAATATTTATGTGTTATATCTCCACTCTCATTTCGTGCCGAAAATAATCTGGATCAAAGGTGGAGGTAATTAAGAATTGGCCATCACCGAAGAGTATCTTTGAGGTGAGAAGTTTTCACGGATTGGCTAGTTTCTACAGGAATTTCATCAGGAATTTTAGTGGAATTAGTGCACCGATGATGGACACAATGAAGAAGAGACACAAGTCTTTTCACTTGACAGAAGAGGTTGAGAAAAGCTTCAATTTGTTGAAGAAGAAAATCACGGAACAACCAATTCTGGTGTTGCCAGATTTCAAAAAGACATTTCAGGTAAAATGTGATGCAAGTGGATTTGCAATAGGGGCAGTCTTGCGCCAAGAAGACAGGACGATAGTATACTTCAGCGAGAAGCTGAATGAAGCGAAAGTGAAATACTCCACGTATGACAAGGAGTTCTATGCTATTATCCAGACATTGAATAAATGGAGGCATTACTTAATCCTGAAGGAGTTTGTCTTATACAGTGACAATCATGCTTTGCAATTTGTGACTCAACAGGAGAAGTTGAACCAAAGACATGTTAAATGGGTTGAATAGATGCAGAAATTTACTTTTGTAATCAAACATATTTCTGGAATTGCTAACAAAGTTGTTGATGCTTTGAGCAAGAAATGTTTGTTGTTGCAGGAGTTCAGAGTCAAAACATTGGGTTTTGATGATCTCAGGGACATGTACAAAGATGATCCAGATTTTAAAGAAGTGTATAAAGCAACCGAGAATCCAATTCTCAGGGACAAAAGTCAATGGACATAATACATGATCCTGGAAGGATTACTGTTTAAGGGTAATCAACTTTGTATTCCAAAATGCTCCATGAGGGGGAATCTGTTGAAGGAGAAACATAGTGGAGGATTGGACAACCATTTCGGTCATGAAAAGACGTTCTCAAAGCTAAATGAGTCATATTATTGGCCAGGAATGAGAGAAGACGTCAAAATATTTGTGGATAGATGTAGAATTTGTCAGCATTCAAAAGGGAAGAGGCAGAATGCAAGCTTTTATCAACCATTACCCATACCTGACAGGCCGTGGGATGTAGTCAGCATGGACTTCATATTGGGGCTGCCGAGAACACAAAGAGGGTTTGATTCAATCTTTGTGGTAGTGGATAGATTTTCTAAGATGACACACTTTATACCGTGTCAGAAGACCAGTGATGCAACTTACATTGTGAATCTATTTTTCAAAGAGGTCATTCGACTTCACAGCTTACCAAGGAGCATAGTTTTGGATCGAGACACCAAGTTTGTGGGACACTTTTGGAGGAACTTATGGAAAAAGATGGGAACAAATTTATCATTCAGTTCATCTTATCACCCTCAGACGGATGGATAGATAGAAGTTGTGAACAAAAGTTTGGGAGAGTTGCTGAGGAGCTTGGTGATAGAACACCACAGTCAGTGGGATAATATTCTGCCACAGGCAGAATTTGCTTATAATGATTCCATCAATAGAAGAAGAGGGAAGATTCAATTCCAAATTGTTTACGGGATGCAGCCAAGAGGAGTTTCGGAATTGAGAGATTCAGAACAGAATGCAACTAGGAGTGCTAGTGCAGAGGAGTTCGCAGAAGCGATGAAGGAACTTCACAGCCAGGTGAAGGAGCGACTGCAGAACTCGAGCCAAGAATATAAGTGCATAGCAGATCAACATAAGAGACAACTTCAATTTGAGGTTAGTGATTTGATTCTGGCACATCTGAGAAAGGAAATATTCCCGAAAGGGACATATAACAAACTGAAGATGAAGAAGATCAGATCATGTAAGGTCTTGAAGAAATTTGGGGCAAATTCTTATGAGATTGAATTACCTGATCGGATAATAATTTCTCTGATATTCAATGTCTCAGATTTGTACCCTTACAAATCTGAGGAAGCAGGAAAAAGTGATGAACAACCAGAGATTCAGTGGATAAAACAGATGCCAGTTGCAGAAAAGCCACAGATGGAAAGCATACTGGACAAAAGGGTTAGCAAGAGGACCAAAAGAAATGAATACTTTGAATACTTGGTCAAGTGGAAAGGACATCCAGTTGAATATGCCAGCTGGGAAAATGAAGTAAAGATCTAGAAGCATGGACAAACCGTGCGAGAGCTCATGGATAGGATCCCATGAAAATTTTCAAGCGAGGGAGTATGATGCAGGAGCATCGCCAACGTCAAGCGAGCGTGGGGCAATGCCAACGCATTTTGGGCGCATGATAAATTGTTTGAATGTTTTTGAAGTGGATACACCAAACATAAATGAAACAATTAAGGAAGGGCGTACTTCCATATTGTAAACAGACCTTGAGCGTCCCGCTCTCTTCTGTATTAGGTGAAGGCATTTATGTCAATGAATGTAGGTAGGTAGCTTTGAATTCTCAGATTAGACAGTTTTAGGAGCCGGAGGGAAACGGGATATAGACACCCTCATTTGTATCATTGTAACATTTAGCAACATTATGAGAAGAGAACATAGAGGAGAGCAGAAAACTATATAGAAGAACCCATGTACAAAAGTTCTGAGCTTAATAGATGAAGTTTGATTCAGAATCATGGCGTTCAAATACTTTCTGTGTATGCATGATTGAATGTTATGCTCATGATTGTTTTCTCCCTGTTATGCATTTGCTTTGATGTGTGAATGTATGATTTCATGTCAAATGTCTGAAAACTGAAGAGAGGGAGAGTGAAGAATAAGTTTCAATTGTTTCTCTGTCTGAGCGAGAGTTTTCCTGCAAGGAGTGCAGTGAAATTGTCTGCAAGGTGTGCATTGATAGAAGTCAGAGTTTGTCTCTGCAAGCTCAAGAGAGATAACACTGTTCTCATTCTCGCAGAAGTGCAAGTTAAGCACAGGAGCCATGCAAGGCGTGCGCAGGCCGAGAAGAGTATCAGAGGTTGCAAACCTGAATGAATTTGTTGAAAGACTGCTGTCGCAGGGAGTGCACAGAGTCTAAGGATTTCAATTACTTGGAGTGTATTGGAAGAAGTGTCGCAAGGAGTGCATGCAGGAGTCTTCTTGAAGACTCGAGTTGTGGAGAAAGCTTGGGAAGTTTAGTGCCTTGAAGTATTGGAAGAAGGCACAACAATATCGTTTCGCAGGAAGACAAGTTTTGCGAAGGAACACTTTGTTCATCTCGCAGAAATCGTCAAGGAGGAAATTGATGGTCGAAATCCTCCGTGGAGGATTCGCGAAGTCCCAGAAGCCGTCAAATATCATAGAGGAGCAGGGGAGTTACGACAACATTTTTCAAGTAAAATCTCGGAAGGATCCGAACCAAAAAGGGTCGTTGGATCATCCACATAAATCTCTTTTCAGGGTTTCGCGAGTTGAAGGGTCGAAATCTTTGTAGCGAGACTCACGAAATCACGAAAGGTGAAGTCACAAAATCATGAAGGAATCTGAGCCATCAGTTAGAAGGATGATACATGTCGCAAAATCCCCCGTATTGGGGATTCGGGCATCGGAGGTCAGAAAGGGAAGTCATTCAACTTCGTGAGTGGCAAAGCTACGAAGTGAATCAGGACCGTCCATCTGAGAGTGGACAGGTGGCGTGCTCACCAACATGGAAGTCAGACTTTGTTGACCATTTCGGGGTTTCGTTAATTGGAGAACTGAGAGCATAGCATCTGGATTCGCGAAGTCGTGAAGTCCGAGATTTCGAAAGGGTGGGAAGTTCCGTGTGGGAACTACATTGATGACGTGTCGAAATTTCACATTTCGGCATATCGGAGGGTAAGAGGTCGAGACCCTTGTCTCGAAAGTTCCAAAGTCGTGAATAGCGAAACCGTGAGAAAATCACAGCCGTCCATTAGGAGGAGGACAGGTGGCAGAGATCTAGGGATCTCGCGAATTCGAAGGTTCGCTGGGTGAGAGCCCAAAGATCAGGTGCTCCAAGTTGCGAAAGGCAAAATCGCGAGGAGCATGGATAGCCATTGGATTCGGGTCACGGGAGGACCGTTGGATCAAGAACCCCATTGCATTTCACGTATCGGGGGTTCGGAGGTCGAAGGGAGTTGTTTTCGACATCAGAAGTCATGAAGTTGCGAAGTGCCGAGAGCCAGCATGAGGGACATGTGGCAGAACCATGAAGTGGGCCCAGAAAGTGGATCGACGGGCACATGTCACACATATGGAGGAGTCAACACCCTGCTGACCTCTCGCGTCTCGGGGACTCGGAAAATAAGGCAACAAAATTTCGAGTGTTCGACTCGCGAAGTCACTATCGGGGGTTCGGGAAAGAAAGGTGCCAAGGTTGGACCTTTGAACCCGCGAAGGCGCGAGAGGCGAAAAGTGCTAGCACTTAGCCTAGCCGGCGATCGCGCAAGGAGGGCGTTGACGGAAGAAAGGGATATCCCCATTTCACGATCTCGGGTATTGCAAGATTGGAGGGGAAGAGTTGGGAGCCACGACTCGCGAACTCGTGAGATTGTGAGCTGCACGAAGTCCCAGAAGCCGTCAAATCTCCCAGAGGAGCAGGGGAGTTACGACAACATTTTTCAAGTGAAATCTTGGAAGGATCCGAACCAAAAAGGGTCGTTGGATCATCCACGTAAATCTCTTTTCAGGGTTTCGTGAGTTGAAGGGTCGAAATCTTTGTAGAGAGACTCACGAAATCCCGAAAGAAGAAGTCACAAAATCATGAAGGAATCTGAGCCATCAGTTAGAAGGAGGATACATGTCGCGAAATCACCCGTATTGGGGATTCGGACATCGGAGGTCAGAAAGGGAAGTCATTCAACTTCATGAGTGGAGAAGCTACGAAGTGAATCAGGACCGTCCATCTGAGAGTGGACAGGTGGCGTGCTCACCAACACAGAAGTCAGACTTTGTTGACCATTTCGGGGTTTCGTTAATTGGAGAACCGAGAGCATAGCATCTGGATTCGCGAAGTCGCGAAGTCCGAGATTCCGAAAGGGCGGGAAGTTCCGTGTGGGACCTACATTGATGACGTGTCAAAATTTCTCATTTCGACATATCGGAGGGTAAGAGGTCAAGACCCTTGTCTCGAAATTTCCAAAGTCGCGAATAGCGAAACCGTGAGAAAATCACAGTCGTCCATTAGGAGGAGGACAGGTGGTAGAGATCTAGGGATCTCGCAAACTCGAAGGTTCACCGGGTGAGAGCCCAAAGATCAGGTGCTCCAAGTTGCGAAAGGAAAAATCGTGAGGAACATGGATAGCCGTTGAATTTGGGTCACGGGAGGACCGTTGGATCAAGAACCCCATCGCATTTCACGTCTCGGGGGTTCGGAGGTCGAAGGGAGTTGTTTTCGACATCAGAAGTCGCGAATTTGCGAAGTGTTGAGAGATATCATGAGGGACACGTGGTAGAACCACGAAGTGGGCCCAGAAAGTGGATCGACGGGCACATGTCACACATATGGAGGAGTCAACACCCTGCTGACCTCTCGCGTCTCGGGAACTCGGGAGATAAGGGAACAAAATTTCGAGTGTTCGACTCGCGAAGTCACTATCAGGGGTTCGGGAAAGAAAGGTGCCAAGGTTGGACCTTTGAACCCGCAAAGGCGCGAGAGGCGAAAAGTGCTAGCACTTAGCCTAGCCGACGATCGCGCAAGCAGGGCGTTGACGGAAGAAAGGGATATCCCCATTTCACGATCTCGGGTATTGAAAGATTGGAGGGGAAGAGTTGAGAGCCACGACTCGTGAACTCATGAGATTGTGAGCTGCGAGAAAGAGCCGATTCGGCTCGGAGGGGTTAAAGAACGATCCTGTGAGTGGATCTCGGTCCCGAGGGCCTATAGGTCTGCATCAAAATGTTGTGTGGACGTCTCAGCTCCAACTATGACTCTTTTATCATTCATTCAAAAGAGGTTCTTTAGAAACCAAAGTGATTAGCTAAGGAATAATTGTAATCAATGAATATTCCAATGAATTCATAAGAAGAGCGATGTGTATGACATCTCTCTAACAATACAATGGATAAGATAAATGAAAATGGTGTGTAATAGTTGTGGGGAGAGCGTTACAGACTGTAGAATACTCAACCTCCCTCAAACACTATGCATACTTAGCTCAATCATTAATTCAAGCGATGCCAAATCATAGACCTAAATTTGGCTCATGGATTCACCACGAAATAAACTTTGAATTGAGAAAACTTGATGCAAAATCAATTTACCGTGGAGGTGCAACTAACAGGGATTGCAAATCAATTTAATGAGTTTATGTGCAATAACATGTGATGCATTCATAGAAATCACATCAGAGTTAGATATTCATATAGAGCCACATAATTGGCACACATATTTCAACATTTAATGGGGATTTTATTAAGCTCAAGAGATAATTATAAAGAAGTGAGCTATACATAGAGTTTGTATATTGTTTCAAACTAACAATACAAATTTGCAAATGGCCATGGCTCAAAGACACCTTCACTTATTGTGGATAGGCTCTTGATTCCTTTGTCCATCGATCTTCAAGTAGGTTACCCTCTTTGAGCTCTCATCCCTGCTATTTCCCTCCCAGGTTCTCCTTGCATCTCCCTTGTTCATCTCTTCACTGCAACCTTCATTTTTTTAATAGGTTGCGTTTGATTTGTTTCCACTTCTAGTTTTTCCAAAATCCGACAATAAAAAAAAAAAAACAATTACATGCTTATTACAAATTTACAAAAGGTAAAACAACCAAGTGCTTTGTTATCCCCATTTTGTGGGATAACTAAGGAGATGATTTCTCGAGTCCCTCAAGTTACAGACATGGAGTACCGAGAGACAACCTGACCAGCAGTGTCCACTTGCAAAGATAGAGACCCACCTGACCACCACAGCTCCATGATCGTCATGACGGTATCCACCACATCAGCTGGCCCCCAGAAGACATTGGGTCTTTCTCCATGAGGTACAAGTTAGGTATTATGGTGAGTTTCATTTCAATATTTGAGGCATTTGAGTTTTTTGCATCTATCACTGCTTTTGATTATGTGACATTTTCTTGGAAATTATGCTCTTTTCCCTGTTTCACCTTGGTGGTTGATATTGCGCCCTAGTAAGTGGGTCACCCTTAGGGATATGATTGCTACTAGGAGGTTATATTCATATGCCATCATTCCATTCTTGACCATACTTATCACTTTCCACACTTCATCCCCTCATCTCCTTACCTTTTGGGATTTCTGGGTGTACTGACCCAAGAAGGGGTTGTCCCTCACTTCACGGGAAGAAGGGGTTGAAGGCCCAGAGGCTTGTAGTTGGAAAAAGATAAAATCCAAACCATTAACCTTCTATATGCTCACCTAGGGATCCTAAGGAAAGTGAAATGTCCCTCATAAAAAACTATTGGGACCTGTAAAATAATGACTAATAACAAAATGGCAACCAAGGAGGAGCATGTGTGGGCACTGTTTTTATTGTCTAGGTAGAAGCCCCACCCATGTTTCCAACTTGGGGAAGCATGATGTGACCAGGGTAGACTCAAGGTGTGCACAATTTTTCATTCTTAGGTAGAATCCCACCTTGGATTCAACTTGGAAGCATCCTAAAAAGAATAAAAGGAAACAAATGGGCTTGGAAAAAGGTTGCATTGAAAACGAAGGTGCAAAACACCCTCTACAAAGGCACCATAAGTGAGACACTACAACCCCTTGTATGTCATGAACCCCAAGCCCAAAAGTCTTCCCCTCATCCATAACACATCATCCACATGACTTATAAGGAGGTCCCCTTGGGAAACACCCCTAGACTTGAGGTATGATTCACCCAATAGGACGTTTGTCAATCCTCCCATACCTAAACTTGGAAAATTGCATAGGGTCTTTGAGCATTAGTTTATTTTGATTAGGTGGTTTGGATGTACTTGCTTAGATGACTCTTTTATTGATTTTATTTACTCATCGTGATGCTTTGAATTGAGATCCTTGAAGGGCATATCCATTTGTCTTTGCAGGACCCAGTTGGTGGACATATTTGGAGGAACAAGCCTAGCTTGGGATTCCATGGGGCTTGAAGCCCACAGGTTGGATTCCAAGGGCCCACATGTCGGATCATGAAGACTTGACTTTGGAGGCCTAGAAGACATTAAGGAGGACCTAACCTAGCCCCTACCACCCAAACATTATGTCCAAGAAGGCCAAAATGTCACCCTTGAAGGTTTGACATCATAGTGGGGACAGGGTTTGGTGGTGGTTAAGGACACTTGGCACATTTTGGAGGAAATATCCCTTGGATCATGGAGGAGATGGCTTGAATGGAAGACACTTGGATTTTGGAAGCCTAACGTCCCTTCTCCAATCTTAACGACTTGACTTAAAGTGCCAAAAGTTACCCAAAAGGAGGGTGACGTCATATTTTAGGGTTTCTTTCATGTGCAAAAGTATGAATTAAATAATATTATTTTGTAAAGGGGAAAGATTAGGTTTGTTGACCCCTTATCTTGTGGTTTACCCTAAATTATGTGGACAAACTATTTTTAAGACATTTTGTATAAATAGAGATCATTTGTATCTCATTTCATCATAGCTCTCCCATTGTGAGAAGCCTTCCTAGCTGAAATTTGTGCCCTCTTTGGGAAATATCTATCTCTTGTGCTTTTGTTATGGTTTCTTCATGCTATTGGTGGAAGAAGTAGTGCTCTACCTCTCTTGGAGCTAGTTTCTTGCATTTGTGGTGGATTTATCTTGGTAAGAGGAAGTTTATCTTGTCATTTATTGGACTAGTTAAGGATTTATCTTGTTGATGCTTCATTGCTTGGTTAGAAGTTTGATTTGCTAGATTTATTGGGGAGTATAAGGATTTACAACCCCACCATTATCTATCATTTTTGTCTAGAATTTATTTGTTGCACAAGGTTTTACTAGGAGAAGTAAAAGGGTTTACACCCTCCTAGTTAACATCGCTTGCCTTGGGGAGTAACAGGGTTTACACCCCCAAGGAGATAACATTGTGTTGATGGGTCTTAAATCCCTTGACTCAACAACAGGAACTAAACCCGCCACTGAGGCCCAATTAGACTCTGCAATGTTTAATATGGAATGGTTCTCTAGATATTGCGATCCAATCGATTTATCGATGGGCTTTATGTTTTCTTGTGAAGGATCTTCCTTCAGTTAAGACGGTTCTTTTTTTGTACTTCTCTTGGGTGGGGTTGGTATGAGAGATGCAAGCCAGTATAAACCAACTTGACAAATAACAGGATGGAGTTTTAACTATTGGGAAGAGGTCAAGCTTGGGATAACCCGTTTCCAAAACATGTAGACAGTGATTCTATGCCAAAGGGCCTATTACTAATACATTAACCAAATGAGCATCCAATTATTGTTTGAGAAAACTAATTAACAGAAAGAAAACACATATGTAATCAAGATCACGGTAAGAAAAATAATTCATCTACCATAACATTCATCACATAACAACACAATGATTTATCTTCATCATTAAAGCAAAGAACATCAAAACATTGCACCAGATAACTTGACAACAAAATTAATTGCTCTTACTCATTTATTGCATCATTCATGGAACAGGATAGGAAATAATTCTTCTCCAACTCCAATCACATACATCTGATGAAAATATCTTGTCTTTGGTCCAGAAGGACTTCTCAGTTCATAGCAGTCTCAAAATAGTTATCAACAACCAAAAAGAAAGAGTTCTTACAAAAACCATCGACCCTTGACTAATTGGTCGATGTCCTTAATTATAATATAAAATTCAACTGAAATTAACGGCTAAGTACAGTTTGAACCAAATAAAAATTGCCACGTAGCGTTATCATCTAACAGTTTCTTCAACAATCCACTCGAGATGTTTCTTGAAAAGGGTGACTCCTTTCATATTCAGACCAACTGATAAATAGTCCTCACAAGTGTTGGCCCACATAAATCTGTGTTGTTCCATTGGAGCCACATATATCCCTTTGATGTCTGCTGCATGCACCTGGTACTTTGGTAGATTGAAGTTCAATTGTTGAAGCATGGTTCAGGCTCTGATCGGATATTCTACGAACTGTTGTACTTGCCCTGGCCTTGCACCAATTATCTTTGCGAATTCTTCGGTACAAAGTGAGTCATGTTCGACATATAACTGGAACACATCACTCAGGTTGATAAATTCATCGGGGGTGCCGAAACCAGGGATCCTGACATCCTTCATTGCTCCGATGATTCAGTTTCGGTGTTTCTTTTAGTTCTTTGGTGAGGTCACAGGATGAGCTTTGTTCGGTAGTCGGGAGGATTTTTCTTGCAATCAAAGTAGAGCTAGTTTAGTGATTAAGCAACCTATGATAAGACATAAATAAATTGAAAATATTAATGTGTACCTTCGTAGCTCGCTAGTCCCAGTCGTTTTAATACTTTCGTGATCCCAGACGCTCCTTTGAATGACCTGTGATGACCTAGATGAAGTCGCCACTTATTTTTAGTTTAAATGAATTACGTCAGCGTGCCATAGGGTGGAAGATCAAGTATGACAGACATGAGCATATAAAGTGTCATAGTAATCACTTGACCTTTGGGGCCAAAAGGAAGCATCGAAGACGGGTGTGCATGTGTGTGCTCCCAAAAGGCTGGATACAGCAAAGGGAAAGTTGTTAAATGCATCCAGAATCCGTATCACCAAGCGTGTCAAACATCATTTATCAATAACGGTGGTTCAGAAGTTCAAAAAGATCGGAAGGATCATACCGCACGTTCCCTGCAACTCTGATTCGACAGTGTTTACATGTTGTGGATTGCATCCGTCGGGTAGTTGTGGCGCGTCGAGTTTCCAAAATATCATGTCATGAGGTGTGGGTGTTTTATTGGCATGCTCTGTTTCGCTCCTTCATTTCTTTATAAATTCTAGGATATCTGTGGGGAATGCATATGCCAAACTTAAATCCTTTGGAATTATGGTCCGGCGAGTTTATTTTGGCGAAGTCTTGTGTAATAGTCTTTATCACTTGTAGACTCCCGGGTCCCTACACTATTGCATCATGGGGTCTCCTTCAAACACGGGGCGAGGTCTGAGAGGTTTTCGGAGCGCTAGGTCTGAGCCCCAGTGTGCCTGGGATTCTTTCTTATTGGCTTCTCGTGACGTTACCAACCTTGGATCATTAGAAAAATTTAATCATAAAAACAAAAGGTATTCAGCTAGTGGGTAAGGGTCAAAATCAAGATCTCGCTTGCATCAAAAGTGCTAAGAAAAGATTAGTCGCCAAGACTGCCGATATGGGGCGGTATTGGGGTTATTGTTACAACAATAAATTAATCATTTTGCAATCACTGATGTCGAACTTGTTTCGGGGGTTTGGTGATCGACAATGTCACTCTTCTTTATGCGCGGTGCTTACTGTTACACCTTTCCACCAAAACCGACGGATCGGTCTTTGGCAAGATCCTTCCCGAGGCCTATTTGTAGAGAAGAAAAACTTTCATCGGCCGACATTGATGAAGTTCGACGCTCAACTATTTTGACTTCTCAGACGATTTTCATCACCTTTAACGTTTACCGATGCTGAACTTCTGAAGCGAGTCAGGGAAAATTCTAGGTCGTCGATTCCTTGAGTAGTTGTTAAGTCTCTTTTAGAGTTAAGATAATTCTTTGTTGTATGTTCAAGTGAACTTTAATCAATTCAAACATGAAACACATAAGATAAGCGAAAGTATCAGTTTCATATCGAAGAGAAAATAGTCAAAATGTAAAATATCGGGTGGTACTCAAAAGGAAATGGTCATAGACCTTTTAGGGTGTGTTGAGTGCTCAACAAATGGTGATTAACTGGGCGAATGCAAAATCTATGGTTCCCCTTTGTTTCCCTTAGGGTAATAATTCCATGCAGAACATGAAGCACACATATTTATTCATACATACATGTATATATTTTATTGAAAGTCTTGTTTTAGGGCTTGGTTGTTTACTGGGAGGGCATCAAGTTCCCCCCTCATATTTTGAAACCGATAAGTACCTGCCTCGATTTTCTCGGCCACTTGGAAAGGCCCAAGCCATAGGATCTGGAACTTGGAGTGTTTCCCTTTTGGTTCATTTTCCCTATCCCACTTCAAGACTAGGTCTCCTACTTCAAAGTTCTTTTCCTTAGCCTTATGCTTATCAAACCATCTTTTCACTATTTGTTGGTGGGCTAGAAATTTTGACTTAGCCTTTTCTCTTTCTTCTTCCAGCATGAGAAAAGCATCGATTCTTTGTTGCATGGCTGAGGATGGTTCCTCGTTGGAATCTTGGGCCAATTGAAGAGATGGAAGATAGAGCCCATTTGGGAGGATGGCTTCTTGCCCATAAACCAGAAAATATGCGGAATTTCCTATAGCTTCTTTCGGTGTGACCCTATCGGCCCATAGAGCATTATGAAGTAGATTATGCCAATTTATTTGGTTATCCATAATCATCTTCTTTAATATCCTTACCAGGTTTTTATTTGTTGATTCCGCCACACTGTTTCCCTGAGGGTAATAATTTTCAGAGTACTTGATTATGATCCCTTTGTCCAGAGAAAACTCTGTCAATAATGTAGAAGAGAAATAAGTTTCATTGTCAAAGACCAGAACAGAGGGAACACCAAACCTTGCGATCAGTTGTTGTTCTATTAATTGGATTACTTCCTTCTCATTTACCTGAGTCAAAGGAATGGCCTCTGTCGATTTTGTGAAATAATCGGTGGCAGTAAGAATATACTTGTGCAATTTTGAAGAGCTCGGGGTAATTTCCCCTATTATGTCTAACCCCCACTATTCAAAAGGCCTTGAGACAATCATTGGATGAAGTGAGATTTCTGCCCTTTTCTCCTTTCCAGTGCTTATTTGACAAGTCTTACAGTTCCTAGTGTAGGTATGAGTGTCTTTGAATAAGGTGGGCCAGTAATAGCCAGCTGTCAGAATCTTATGAGTGGTGGTGTTTCCTACAAAATGTCCCTCGGCGGGGCCATCGTGGAGTTATTTTAGCACTTTATCAATGTCTTCTTGTTCGAGACATATCAATAGTACTCCATCATAGTTGATCCAGAAGAGCACCGAATTTATAAGGCGATATTGTGCAGATTTTAACCTCAGGGCTCTCCTTTCCCTAGGATTGAGGTTCTCAGGACAAGTCTCATGATGTAGAAGATAAGTTAAATCCTTGTACTAGGAGCCTTGTCCCGGGGATATGTATGCTATTTCATTACACCATAGTGCTAATTCGTTTTCCCACCCAGAATCTGGAACTTATTGATCCTGGGCTTCGGCTGCGAGCTTGCACAAACCTTGTCCTTTTACTAGTTTGGCAGGTTTTATATCTAGATCAAATTCCTAGACTATTTCCATCTAGTTCCCTCTCCTTTCCCCCATTTCTTGTTGTGTAAACAGGGATCAAACCGCAGGGTGTGGTACAATCACATTATTGTGATTCTTGATGATGTAAGACCTGGAATGCTTGACTGCCTTATAGAACACGTAGGCCTGTTTGTCTATGGAAGGGTAATTGAGCTTAGCTCCTTGAATATCGGTACTCATAAATGACACTGGGGCTTCGTTGTCGTCATCATCCTTTTGAGTCAAAACTGTAGCTAAAGATTGGTCAGAGGCGAAAGTATAGAGGGAAAAATCTCTATTAAAATCGATACTTCGCAACACCGGGGCTCGGGATATGGAAACTTTGATATTTTCGAAGGCGTATTTTCGCTCATCATCCCACTTAAATTTGACATCCTTGCAGATCATCTTTTGTAAGGGTTTGATGATTTCGGTGAAGTCGGGAGTGAATTTCCTTACAAAGTTGATTTGCCTGAAAAAGGACTACATAGCTTTCTTGTTATGGGGTAGTGGGAGTTGAGATATGGCCTTAATCCTTTCGGGGTATATGTGAATCCCTGCTTGCGATATAATATGGCCTAACAAATTACCTTCCTCGACACCAAAAAATAGTTTTCTTAGGGTTCAGAGATATACCGTGTTTCCTGCATCTGTCGAAAATCTGAGTTAAGTGTCGGATGTGATCTTCTCTATTCTTCAAGTACACTGTAATGTCATCTAAATACACTACCACACTTCTATTGATAATTCCTTGGAAAGATACTTCCATGTCCCTTTGGAAGGTTGCTCCTGTGTTGATTAACTCAAAAGGCATGCATTTATAAGTGAAGGTTCCACATTTGGTTCGAAAGGTGGTTTTTAAATGATCTTCTTATGAAACCAATACTTGGTTGTAGCCTGAGAAACCGTCTAGTAGGGAGATAATCTCTGAGCCCAACATGGTCTGCAAGAGTTGTTCCATCGGCGGGACAAGATAATTGTCCTTTTTGAAAGCTCTGTTGAGGTTCCGGAAATCCATGCATAATCAGATTTCTCCTGAATTTTTCCTCA
The DNA here is from genome assembly GCA_009831015.1 of Picea engelmannii. Taxonomy (NCBI): domain Eukaryota; kingdom Viridiplantae; phylum Streptophyta; class Pinopsida; order Pinales; family Pinaceae; genus Picea; species Picea engelmannii. Next base: position 28,888 of record ML842064.1, read on the forward strand.
CTGGAACAAGATTTGCTACCCAGGCAGAATGCCTAACTTGGAAAATTATCTTCGCATCTAAAATCTTCCTTAACTCCTGATACATGAGAGGTTCCAGGGATGGATGATACTTTCAGAGCTTTTGCTGGAAATGTTTTATTTTGAGTTTCAACGGGATGGTGTGTTGAATAATGTATATGTCATACGTTTTCAAATCCTTATAGGACCATGCGAAGATGTCCTGATATTGTCTAAATAATTTGAGGTAGGCTTTCCTCTCTTCCTTAGATATGGTTTTTCCAAGGTTCACATTCTTCGGGTTCTCTGGGGTTCCAATATTTACAGTTTCATGGAAGGGGCAAGAGCTACTAGTCTTTGAGTTTTTAGGTCCTTTAAATCGTTCCTTCAGATCAAACAGATTCTCTAGATTAGCTACCCCCCTCGGGATTGTGTGAACCTTCAGTTTTTTCCTAAGATCAATTCTTGTTGATTTCTATTGGAACTCTTCATCATCAATAGCGAGATCTTTGAAATTGTCTTGGTTGGTTAAGAATTTTATGATCTATTCATCTCCCTCAAAGACTTTCCAATTAGAAATGTTATTAGGTACTGATGGTTTGTAGAGAAGTTCTACAGTGAATTGGGAGGCTTCATAATATTCTAGAGGGGACAGTCTGGAAGCGCCCATGGCTAAGGAGTCAACAAGAACATTCTTTGCCCTAGGAATCGCTGTGATATTGAAAGCCTCAAAGTGCTCTATTAAACTATGCACCTCTTGTTGGTAGTTCTTAAGATGAGGTGAATTGTGGTGTATAGTATTCCTTACTTGTCTAACAATAATTCCAGAGTCTTTGAAAACTTTCAATTCTATGACATCCAGATCTATGGCTTTCTTTAACCCTTGTACTAGAGCTTCATACTCAACAGTGTTGTTGGTACATTTGAATTCTAGTCTACAAGACAGGAAATGGCATTTACCTTTATGGTCGATGAGGATGCACCCTGCTCCTGACCCTTCTTTTGATTTAGATCCATCAAAATAGAGGGTCCAAATGGGTGAATGATAGTCGCTCCTTTCTATTTCCTCTTTAATGTTTTGTTCTCCGATCTTTTCTACCACAAGTCCAAGCGCAGATTTTTGACAGAAGAGAGAGTCTCCCGTCGACATCAATGATTCTTCTTGGAAAATCATTTTGGATTTTTGGGTAAACGAAACATTAGATAAGAGAGGAGAAAAGTTCTTGAAATGGGAATCACAGGAATAATTACCCAACACAGGAAAGTCCGTGGATGCGGGTTCGTTCAGGGTTTCTAGATCAGTGATCGTATGCTTAAGATATTTCTCCCTATCAATCCTGATCATGTTGTTGTATCCCTTCAGTGGTAGCCAAAGGTGTGCCCAATCTGTACTGAAATATCCATTGAGATTTTCAGACCAATCTCGGCTCAACAATAGCCCATATGCCTCTGGGATATCTACTACAATGATGTCAATCACTTGCACAAAATTAGGATGTGTCACTATCCTGATCATCACATATTTGATTTCTCCCATGACCTTGACTTGGTTTCTATCTAATTGTATGACATGCTTATCACTTTTGAGAGGGACAACACCTAATTTATTACAAATCGCCAAGGGCATCACGTTGGAGGATGCCCCAGAATCTACCAAGCAATTGTGAAGGTTCCTGTTGAAGACTTCAAACGTAAGGAGGAAAGGTGGAACAAAGGGATTTTCCCTCCTATCTCCTGAACAAGTGTTCACAGTTGGCTTTCTCACCGGATCGGTGGAAGACATATTTCTTTCCAGATCACTTGCCACCATCGGGTTTCCTACGGAGCTCAGAGCCTGCAATAGAAAGTCTTTTTGCTGGGGGATCCTACACATGTCCATAACAGATATGTTGGCCCTTAACTTTTTCAAATCTTCTACCACGTTATAATCTATTTTGGGCGATTCCCGGGTGTGAATTCTTATAGGCTTCTTGCCAAAAGAGGAAGGCATTTTCGGGCGATTGAGAGTTTCCTTACTCTTCGAGACCTGGGAGACATCAACATCTTTAGATCTAGGCGGACCCTTGTTGCATGTCTGTGTCATCGAGACTTCCGTGGGTCATTCTTGGTACTCAAACAGGTCACTAGAAGGCATGATCAGGTCGGGATCCCATATCAGCATGGTCGTGTCTCGTGGTGGATCAATCTCTTCCTAATCGACACTATTGATAGACGAACTACTTGGATGTTCGATTAGGGAGACTTCATCTAGGAATCGATTGGCCATCAAATTCATGGCATGTACCCATTGGGGGAATTTTCTTTCGAAGTGGTTTTCCTGATGATATGTGCATAAAGAATTAGACGCAACGTTCCCTAGATCAATATTTAAGTTGCCTGGGCGAGGTTCAATTGCTTTGAATGATGGGTTTCTTTTAAAGAAAGGCTTATAGGGCCTTTGGCCTAGGTTTCCCTCACCTGTGCTTCTCTTCATGTCTGTAATATCATTTGATAATTTCTTAACCATGCATTGCAGATCCTCTATATCCCCATTACCCTTATCGGGAGTTTGTTCGGTCGGTTTCTCAGATGGTCTAGTTAAAAGGAGTCCTCTCCTAGGAGGGAGCTGGGTCTCTCTTTTCTCTAAAGAAGTCTGGCCTTCCTTACATCCCTTCATCTAGAACTCTATCATCTTGGCATAAACATAGAAATAGAACCTGGAAGCGCATTGGCATAAACCTCGATTTGCAATTCTTGAGTTGGTTTCGCGCAGGCTAGAATTTGTTTAAAATGGTAGTGAATCTTTGACCCTCTCTTTTGGGGTCATGGTGGCTGCGAACAAATCAGCCATTAGGGCTCTCGTAGTAGTTTCTTCTACAAATTTGTCTAAAAAATCTTTTTGGAACTTAGTCCAGCTAGTTATAGGTCCTACTGGAAAATTAAAATACCACGTGGAAGATGCAATTTCAAATGTGTAGGGAAAAGTCTGCAAACTACGTCTTCATGTTGAACGTTCAACAACCTGATCACAAGTATGAATTTCTTGATATGATCTTCAGGTAAACCTAAAGTCTCGGGATCATACTTGGGGAGCAACTTTTCTGGGTGCTGGGGAAGATTACAGTACAGGTTTGTGGTTAGGACGTTCCTCAAACGCTGATAGATGAAGGTACGTCTGTTAGTATTTTTTCTTCTGTTGCTTGGTACGCTTTGGGTTGTCCGCAGCTTGCACCGGTTACACATAATCTGTTAGCTTTTAACAGAGGAACTAGTCAACCTTTAGGGATCCTTCCTCAGTTTCCTGTAACTTTGGGAGGGAAAACTGTCTTTATCGATGTCATGGTAGTCTAAGACCCCTTGGATTTCTCTTTACTCCTTGGGCGGGATTATGTCTATGCCATGAAAGCCATTGTATCCACTCTTTTCCGTGTGATATCTTTCCCTCACGATGGAAGAATTGTGACTATTGATCAACTTTCATTCATCGGCCCCGACTGGGTTACCTCCCTAAGTGGTTCTTATATGTAGACAGTATCACCCTCGCCACATGTCAATTATGTGGCGTTGTCTCCCATGACCTCAGCTTCCAACAATTTGGATCCGGTAGTTGACATGGTGATTTCTTCGGTAGGGTTATAGGAGCCTGATCTCCTTACCCCTGTCACGACCCTCGACATGTGTTCCTTCCAGAGTGATTCTCTTCCATCCGACGAAGATCTCTTGGAAGCCATGACCGAGTTTTCTCCTTTGACATGGTATCCTTCCAGAGCATTATCCTCTTGGAAGCCATGATCAAGGGGAAACTACGAGCATAGTTTCTCTTCTCTGTGGCAAGCTCGTTAAAAACTGAAACAGAGGCCACTAGATTTCATGCTGGGGGCATAACGAGCATAGTTTCTCTTCTCTGTGGCAAGCGCGTTAAAAAATGAAATAGAGGTCATGATCATAGTTTCTCTTCTCTGTGGCAAGCTCGTTAAAAAATGAAACAGAGGCTTTGAGCATAGTTTTCTTCTCTGTAGCAAACTCGTTAAAAAATGAAACAACAATCTGGGGATCAAACCTGGAACTTTGAGCATAGTTCTTTTCTTGTGTCAAGCTCGTTAAAAAATGAAACAATCACCTCTCCCTTCAAGTTGAGTCTTTCGGCAGATCTTGTAGATGTCGAGTCGAGTCTTTCGTTAGGTCTCATTTTTGAACCTTCATTTCATCCACCTGTATCCTTTTTCTCCATCTAACATAGAAATTGGTGACAACCTCAAAGTCTGTGAATGAATTGAAGCTTGGGGGGGATGTCTCCAGCCTTTGATGATCACTCTGGAGTCAAGTCACCAGCTTTCAAGCTGGGGGAATACCGAGCTTAGTCTTTGTTCTTTCTCGTGCTCGTAAATACATGAGAATGCAACCGGGTAAACTTTTATCTCTTTTTCGGACCCGTATGGATACACGAACACACAAAAAAGGAACCCCATGGAGTCTCCTTTAAACCCTTTTTAGACTCTCTAAATATGAAAAGATTGTCGAGTGACCTTGCTTCCTTTCACACTCGTTAAAAGGCCAGAAAGGGCGTATTTCGAGCGATAGTTTACCCCTTTTTCGGTCTCGTTAAACTATTGTAGGAAAAAGGAACTGAGAGAGTTCTCTTTTAAGTGTTTTTCCAAACTCTATAATCCCGAAAAACCTTCGATTTTTCTGTCTTTGGACTCGTTAAAACACACATCGACAGACCCATATGGGACCGAACCCTTACTTCTTCCGGTTCGTTAAAAAAAGGAAGAGGAACTTACCAAAGGTGAGTTATATCGAGCATGTGTTATCCTCCTCGAGCTCATTAAATCAAAAATAGGTACTCATCTATCTAGATGGGGGAAAAATTGAAAGGAACAAGCCAAGCAGTCTCTTGATAACATCATCCAACACTTCTTAGAGTCACCCTTGAACACGACACTTTGTCGCTTTGCACATATCATAATCCGCTGAACCTCTGCACTGAGCCAATCTTTTGAGTTCCTTTCACTCCTTTGGGTCACCCGACGCAAGTCACAGTATCCATTGCATAGTTTTGGTCCATGTCATGTTTTGTTGTTGTGCCTTAGTGTTCAAGGGAAGTATCTGCCTCGAGAGTCAGCCATCCCAAGTATCTTGCCTCAAAACCTGTGTCAGTCCATGTCCGTTTGATCTGCCAATCACATCTCCATGTCCGTTTCGTGTCGTTGATGGGGGATACATCAAGGCCCTCCCTCGACGAGTCTATTCCTGTAGACTCCAACACATTATCCGGGAATCAGACTTAGAAACCAGTTAGTACTTTGGGACCTGCATGCCTCAATGGCAGGCCTCCTCACATTCGACAATAGGTTTACATCATTGACCTCTGATCGAATGATTCCGTGAGTGTTCGACTTCAACTCATCTATTCACATTCGCGGGAATGTACTAGGGTACCTTGGGAATCATTGACATTAATGGTGATCTCCCTCGCACTTGTTAATGGTTCAAACCATTGACCGGTAATCAAGTGGTTTCTGCCATGTTCGACGTCAAGACATCTATTCGCATGGTCAGATCCATACCATATTGAGATTGGTAAGAAGACCCTAGGTTGAGTAATCTCTTTGATATGTGCTTTGCCCAGGCTGCGAAGGAATTTCTATTGGACAAAGAACACATATACTGTAACATAGATCCACTTTGTATTGGTCGTGGCTATGTCTTGTCATCTCGTAGATCTAGTGTGTATTCTTCGTGGCTATGATCAGTTCGAGTCATCAGAGTATAGATCCACATTGTATCTTCGGTGGCTATACCTTTTTATCAATACAATTATGGATCCGCAGTGTATTTTATGGCGACCATATCCTGCTAAGTCTTGATCACCCAAGCATAGGTATGCCTGCCTTGGGTTTTGAAATATGTCATGATACTTGTTGGATGTTTGTGTGCAGCTTCTGTCGGGTTCTCCGAGTCTATAGCCTTGCTTGTACATCTACAAAGTATTTCAGTTATTAGTTGACATCTTCTAATTTCATACTTTGGGGGGAAATCTGTTACACGTCAAAATTACTCAGCTGGATAAGTGTCGCATGTTCCTCTCAATTGTTGTAAGTGTCGCATATTCCTTACGACTTTTGCAAGTGTCGCAAGTTGGTCACAAGTGTCGCAAATGATGTTCAGACATACTGCCATGTCAACGACATTAAGGAGACACTTATAACCTCTCATATACTTGATTTGAATAAGGAGAACTGGTTTACTGATGTCAAATAACTCTTGACACCTGAAGAGAGCTCTGAAACAAAGGTTTTGAGGAGGAGCGCTCCCCTATTTCAGCCCTAGAAGTGCTAGCGCTCCCCTACAAGGCTTCAGGGAGCGTTATAACACTCCCCTGCCCCTTCTGAAGGAGCACTGCTCATCTTGAAAGCGCTGGCGCTCCCCTAAAGCTTACCAGGGAGCGCTACATCTCTCTGATGCCCCTTCTAAGTGATCGCTGCCTAATCTGAGGTAGTAGTTGGCCCGTTGAGGAGAATAAGGGGAGGATCTTTTGAGATTAGGAGGCAGTTGTATTCGAATTCTTGGTTTCATCAAGAGATCCCTGATCTAAGGAGAAGGTTCCCAACTTGTTCTAAAGATAACTCAAGAGGTTAAGCTCCTCTTAACCTATATAAACAGACTCTATGATGGTGGAAAGGGGGAAGAACTGAAGATATGAAACTTATGATCTTGGAGGAAACTCACAGTCAGTCCAAGGAGAGTGATCAGTGAAGCTGCTGTTATCTAGGTTGTGGATCTTTCAGGCAAGGGTTAGACGAAGGGGACTTGACGAAGCTGTCACATTCGCATCTACGATTGTGAGTACTGCTGTCGTTATTATCATCAATATGACACGCTTGGCCTGTTTCTTTCTAGTTTGTGTCTAATGTCACATGAACTTATCATTAATTGATAGATCTGTTTTCAAGCTAACATCAATAGAGTAGGAAGTGGTTGTATCTTGTTTTGTCCAAAGAACTCAGCGAGGAGCGAAGAATTGGAGCGCAAATCGGAGCGTGCAGGGACAAACGTCGATAAAAGGTACTTTTGTCATCCTTCCTTCTCATGTGTTAGTTTAGATAGATTTGAAAGGAAGTCAGTGTCCATGTTAAGCATTTTCTGTCTAGAGTTAGGGTCAATCTCTTAGAGGCGATCTACCTGTCCGCAGGGAGATTTTCCTACAACAACCATTACGAATATGTAGGTTGTTCGAAATACTATATAAATTATATACTCAACCATTCATTCTCAGGCCCTCCTTCTAGCGCCAATTCTATTGATGGGTGTTAAATCCCTTGATTCAACAGCAGGAACCAAACCCACCACCGAGGCCCAATTAGACTCTGTAGCGTTTAAGATGGAATGGTTCTCCTGATCTTGCGATCCAACCAATTTATCGATGGGCTTTATGTTTTCCTGTGAAGGCTCTTCCTTCAGTTAAGACAATTCTTTTTCTGTACTTCTCTTGGGTGGGGTTGTTATGAGAGATGCAAGCCAGTATAAACCAACTTGACAAATAACATGATGAAGTTTTAACTATTGGGAAGAGGTCAAGCTTGGGATAACCCACTGCTAAAACATGCAGACAATGATTCGATGCCAAAGGGCCTAGTACTAATACATTGACCGAATGAGCATCCAATTACTGTCAGAGAAAACTAATTAACAGAAAGAAAACACACATGTAATCAAGATCACGGTAAGCAAAATAATTCATCTACCATAACATTCATCACATAACAACACAATGATTTATCTTCATCATTAAAGAAAAGAACATCAAAACATTGCACCAACTAACTTGACAACATAATTAATTGCTCTTACTCATTTACTGCATCATTCATGGAACATGATAGGAAATAATTCTTCTCCAACTCCAATCACATACATCTGATGAAAATAGTTTGTCTTTGGTCTAGAAGGAATTCTTAGTTCATAGCAGTCTCAAAATAGTTATCAACAACAAAAAAGAAAGAGTTCTTACAAAAACCATCGACCCTTGACTAATTGTTCGATGTCCTTATTTATAATATAAAATTCAACCGAAATTAACAGCTAAGTACAATTTGAACCAAACAAAAATTGCCATGTGGCATTATCATCTAACAATTTCTTCAACAGTCCACCTAAGATGTTTCTTGAAAAGGGTGACTCCTTTCATATTTAGACCAACTGATAAATAGTTCTTCACAAGTGTTGGCCCACGGAAATCTATGTTGTTCCATTGGAGCCGCATATATCGTTCTGATGTCTGCTACATGCGCCCAATACTTTGGTAGACCGAAGTTCAATTGCTGAAGCATGGTTCGGGCTCTGATCAGATGTCCTACGAACTGTTGTACTTGCCCTAGCCTTGCACCGTTTATCTTTTCAAATTCTTCAGTCCAAAGTGAGTCATGTTCGGAATTTAACTGGAACACGTTGCTCAGGTTGATAAATTCATCGGGGGTGCCGAACTTGGGGAGCCCGACATCCTTCATTGCTCTGATGATTCAGTTTCAGTGTTTCTTTTAGTTCTTCAGCGAGGTCATAGGATGAGCTTTGTTCAGTAGTCGGGAGGATTTTTCCTGCAATCAAAGTAGAGCTCGTTTAGTGATTAAGCAACCAACGATAAGACATAAATAAATCAAAAATATTAGCGCGTACCTGGATACCTTGCTAGTCCCAGTCGTTTTAATACTTATGTGATCCCAGACGCTCCTTTGAATGACCTGTGATGACCTAGCCGAAGCCGTTGCTTCTTTTTAGTTTAAATGAATTACGTCAGTGTACCATAGGGTGGAAAATCAAGTATGATAGACATGAGCGTATAAACTGTCATAGTAATCACTTGACCTTTGGGGCCGAAAGGAGGCGTCGGAGATGAGTGTGCATGTGTGTGCTCCCAAAAGGTCGGATACCATAAAGGGGAAGTCATTAAATGCCTCCAGAATTCGTATCACCAAGCATGTCAAACATCATTCGTCAATAACGGAGGTTCGAAGGTTCAAAAAGACCGGAAGGATCATACTGCATGTTCCCTGTAACTTTGATTCGACGACGTTTACACGTTCTGGATTTCATCCGTCGGGAATTTGTGGTGCGTTGAGTTTCCAAAACATCATGTCGCGAGGCACGGGTGTTTTATTGGCACACTCTGTTTCGCTCCTTTGTTTCTCTATAAATTCTAGGAGATTTGTGGGGAATTCATATGCCGAGCTTAAATCCTATGGAATTCTGGTCTAGTGAGTTTATTTTGGCGAAGTCCTACGTAATAGTCTTTATCACCTGTAGATGCCTGGGTCCCTATGCTGTTGCATCATGGGGTCTCCTTCAAACACGGGGCGGGGTCTAAGAGGCAGCCAGAGCGCCAGGTCTGAGCCCCAATGTGCTTGGGAATCTTTCTTATTGGCTTCTTGTGGCGTTACCAACCCTGGATCATTAGAAAAATTTAATCATAAAAACAAAAGGTATTCGGCTAGTGGGTAAGGGTCAAAATCGGGATCTCGCTCGCATCAAAAGCGCTAAGAAAATATTAGTCACCAAGACTGCCAATACCAGGTAGTATTGGGGTTATTGTTATAGCAAGAAATTAATCATTTTTCAATCGTTGATGCTGAACTTGTTTCGGGGGTTCGATGGTCGACATTGTCACTCTTCTTTATGCGTGGTACTTACTGTTACACCTTTCTGCTGAAACCGACAGATCGGTCTTCGACAAGATCCTTCCTGAGGCCTATTCATAGAAAATAAACACTTTCATCGGTCGACGCCGATGAAGGTCGACGCTCGGCTATTTTGACTTCTCAGACGATTTTCATCACCTTTAACTTTTACCGATGCCGAACTTCTGAAGCGAGTTGGGGAAAATTTTGGGTCGCCGATTCCTTGAGTAGTTGTTAAGTCTCTTTTAGAGTTAATATAATTATTTGTTGTATGTTCAAGTGAACTTTAACAAATTCAAACATGAAACACATAAGATAAGCGAAAGTATCAGTTTCATACCGAAGCGAAAATAGTGAAAATGTAAAATATCAGGTGGTACCCAAAAGGAAATGGTCACAAAACTTTTAGGGTGTGTTGAGTGCTCAACACATTGTTAGCGCTTTATTTGTTTCACTCCATAACCCAATAGATAAAGTCACTAAGAATAATTTTATTGGAGAAATAAAATCTTGCATTGGTTAACGTGAAAACTCTGGATTTTGAGATTGTCTTAATTGGAATCAATTCTATGATTAATGTGCTTGGTTGAGCCACTAGGGCATCACCTTTGGCTAAGTGCTTCTTGTTATTTTCATTACATTTCATTTAAAACCATTAGGGATACAGAAACCATAACACAATTTCCTTAATTACTCACTATTCAACCATCTAAAGTTGCTAATAATTTACCCCTACAATCTACTAGGCCTAGGGCATATTTTGGGTCGATTACTTGTGATTTTGGGAAGCTGATTTCTTGGTAGAAACAACTTATTTTCTACGGCCATAAGGATGAAAATTATCATTGCAGTACTTATTTATGACAACCTCATATTCATGCTAAAGTCTTGCTCTTTCATTCTTGAGCTAAACTAGTGTTTGCTAGCTTGTCTCTCGTTTATGTAACTAGACTTTTAGCACTTTATTTGCAGCTCTCACTATCTTTTTGTTGTTGATATATATTATTGTTTACTGCTGCAATTAGGGACAACAAGATTAACTTGTTGGTCCACCTAACATATTACGTGCATACTTGGATTTTCTTGTGTCTCGACAGGTACAATCACCCTTTGCAGGTACTCATACCTCTTGGCAACCATTGGCTACCACCATGCATCTTTCCCAAGCCCTTCCACACTTAGTATCTTGACCTATAGGGGCTACACTTCCATCATCCCACTTTTTGTCTCATTTCCCTGTAGGGTCACCCGAGATTCCCCCCTTGAGGTGATTATTTTATCTCTAAAGTGACGAGTATACATACCTAAGGTGACAATGGTTAAGTGTTCTCTTAGTTGTCACCATTTTGTGGTTGGGTCGGGCTTTGCCCAATCTACAACTTGCGCAATAACATGCTTATTACAAAGTTTGGTGAGGATCTAATTTGGATCAGACCTCCCCATTTGCAGGATTTTGGTCCCCAAAAGCTAGACCATTAAGGAGACGAAAACATAGGGCTTCCATTTGCCTCTCC
>ML842066.1:0-40050 GCA_009831015.1 Picea engelmannii
TCAAATATCATTAGCCTCTTTTAGTTCTCCTACAGGTGTCACACATTGGGAGAATCAAATCCATCTCTGAGCCCTAATTTTTGGATTTCATATTTTCCTGTTTTGACACATGTTTGTTAAATGCAGATTTGGGAAGAATGAAACCGGGTCTCAGGGAACTGAGACCCATTTTATATGGTAGAAAGTTTCAATAATTGGTTGCAACTATTGTTATCTTTTAGATAAGAGAGTATTTCGACCTCAATACATATATGAGGCATATTTGTAAAAGGAGGAAGGGGGAGAGGAGTAGTACTCCCGGGCTGTAGCACTCATTTTCATGTTTAATAAAAGAGTGCAGAGAATTTTCGATCTATATCAGAGATTCTTGTGATTTTTTTTGCAGAGAATGTCTTATTGCTTCATTTTCACATCATTTCACTTGTTTTTATTTCCATTTTCTTCCGGATTTGTAACTATGTTTGTAATGGAATTCATCCATTTGTTAGATGCTCTGTTGTTGGACATGATATAGGTTGTTTCTTGTAGATATATGAAGGTTCAGAATTCATCCTTTCTAGATTCTCTATCCCAACTATCTCTTTCCACTGGTTTATGCTTGGAATTCGCTCATTGCTAAGTGCTCCTTGCATTTTGATATGTTTTCTCTTTATTCTGCTACCATACTTTTTATAAATCCTTCCCTCTATAATCAACTTCTATCTCGCCTCTGCTCCATGGATTTCCATTGACAAAACACTCTTATTAATTTCTTGATCATTTGACTCCATGCCCAATGGATTACTTTCCAGTCCAACCCATCAACGCTAAAAACCCAAAACGTTTTGTTACCCAAAGAACTTCCCACTGTTAATCTTATTGAATATCCTATTGTGATTTTCGAGAGATCCCTCTCGGGTTGGAAGGGGCAGTTTCCAATCAAAAGTAGTTCGAGGTTATCTCTGAATTTACTTGCATGCAACCCAAGTCAAGTCCGAGTGAAAAAAATTATTTCATTTAAAATGTGCTAAGGCTTGGCTCTATTATATCCTAGAACCAACCCTTGTGACAACATTTTCTGGCGCCGTTGTTCGGGAAAGAGGAAAGAAGTTATCTTCCCTGGGATACGACAAAAATTTCAGATCTATTTCTTAATGGTGAACAAGGGATAGCCATTCAATTGGCTGTGATCGTTCAACTTGCGACTCCTTAGTTCGAAGACTCTACATGATTCACTGGTGACTCCACTGGTCTCAAAATGTCGGATTCGTTCGCCGCTCGGATTGCTGCAAGGTTTGGTCCTCTAGACTTTGCAAATGTTTATGGTTTCCCAAACACTGTTCCAGACATTAAAGTTTGGGAAGATGTCCTTCCTAAATTTGGAGAATATGCGGACGACAATCCCACCCAAAACTTGTTTGAATTCCACAAGCTCATGGATGAATTAAATATACATCATGAAGATGTCCTCATGAAACTGTTTATGTTTTCATTGGAAAGAGATGATAGACTCTGGTATAAATCTTTACCTCATTCCAGTATTCTTTCATTGAAATATTTTCACATACTTTTTCATCAACATTGTAACAGAATCTATTCAGCTGAAATACTTTTTGAAGATTGGTGTAATATAAAATTCATAAGACAAATAGATCAAATACATCTTCTTGAAGAGGAGGAAGGAATATCATAAATTTTTCAAGTCGATGAAGATAATCAGTATGAAGAAGAGTTGGCTGATAAAAAAGTAGGATATGATAGCTCTTGTGATCACATTCAAGAAAAAGATATTCAACATCATGGTCAACATGTAGAAGAGAAACAAAACAATAGTTGCTTGCTCCAGAAATTTCATAGACCACCTCCTCCTTTAACAGAAGAAGAGATAGATCTTCTCCTGAACATTCATGTGGCAACCCCTTCTTACATAGATCTGCAAAATTCACATAGTCCTGAACATGTGAGTGAAACTTCTTCTATTATTGAAAATGAAAATCTAAGTTTAAATCATGACAACCATGGAACTTTAGAGGAAGTTAGTAAACCAATTTATGATGATGATTTCCAGCCAGAGGATCATCTTGTAGACACTATTTTGTTTCATAAAGAAGATAGGGTTTTCATGTTTAATAACCTTGAAGAAAGTTTGTTGTTCGAAGATGCTTTAGACTATGATTTGGAGGAGTGTGGATCTAAGATAGATAGCTTCACGGTTGATATTCCTAGAATTTGTCTGACTGATGATACTCTTGAGTTATCTGATGAACCTATTTATGATGAATATCGAGAAGAACAAGAAGAGAAGATTTATTTTTCATCACACACGAAAATTTACAACAGTCCTCCTTTGTTTGATGAATGTGATGAAAGTTTTTATGAAGATGTTGAGAAGCAAGAAACTTTGGTTCAACAGGAAAGCAATCAACAACATCATGAAAGAGATCAACCTATGTTTGCTAGCTACCAAGAACATCTTTGGACAACAGGTGAAGGACATAAGGAGGGGTTAATAAAACAATTGATCTCTCCTCCCTGTTTAGCATCCATTGAGCAACAAACCAGTAAGTTTCAATGCGACATTTTTGCACCAGTGGAAGAAAAAATCAACAGTGGACAAAGTGCACAAAAACATTTCAGACAACTTTCTCAACAGGAGGAAGTATGGATTAATTGTGAAAGTGGTATATCTCTTCCCTTATATGATCCAGTAGTAGTTTATATGGAGTCAAAATGGGGGACTGAATTTTTTATTTCCAACTTTTTGAAGTCTGAATTTCAAAACTATAAGTACCTGCTCCCAGGGCATGTTTTGAAATTTGCAGCTTCTCCTGTCATCCTTTTTCTAAAAGATGGAAGTATATATAAGTTTGTTAGTCAGATACTCACTTGGTTGATTTGGAATTTTTCCTATACTTGAACAAAGCAGTGATATCGGTTAGAGTAGATGATGTATATAAATAATCTTGACTTTGAACACTAGGGTACAACAATGGTTTTCAATATGTTTCTGGTTTAGTTTGAAATCCAGTATGGTTTTGTTTAAAGCATTACGACTCCATAGCCCAATGAATGCATAAGCGGTTTTTTGTTTCGGAAAGGTGCAAGTAAAGTGACAAAGTTCAGAGTTTGATAAGGAAAATTTTAGGTCACCCAATGGATGAAGGCATGTGGTCTACTATTCTTGGCACTTTGCAGGAAAGAACCATCCCTAGATGGAGCCTCTGTTGTAACAAATATTGAAAATTTGGCTTTCGGACACTTAGGAGAATGAATGGAAGCATTGGCAGTGGGACGACCGCATACACCGAGCATTAAGCCACATGGAGAAAGAGCTCATGAGTCCAAGTTTTTTTCCATCGGGGATTTGGCCGACGTATATATATTAATAACTACAGCCTGGGTCCCTGAATTCACTATAGTATTAAAGGATAAGATGGGTCAAATAAATATTAAGAAAGATTAACGTTAATAAATCTCATCGCAATTTCACAATTCAAGATTTATCGCGTCAAGTATTATCGAAGTCCCGACACTTAAATACACGAAAGGTTAAATATTGATTGCTAGTCATGATTAATTAAGAGATTAAAACAAATGATTATCGTCTAATTAATCCCATCGTGATTTCGCGATTCGCGATTCCTTGCATGTCATAACTCTTGAGGACATGATATCCGAAACCCGAAGGCTGGAAAGAGTGCAATGTAAAATCTGAAATCTATTTCAGTGATTTGTCCATCAGGGATTTGGCCGACGTGAATATTTTAATAACCACTGCTTCGTTTCCCGGAATCCCGAAAACCCGAAATTGGGACTCCAGTCATATGCAAAATGACATTAGAAAAACGCAATTTTCTCAGCCGTGGAGAGGTCGTTTTTCACGTTCGAATAGTCAATCAACATCTACAAATCCTAAGTTGTCCATTAGTGTCTTCAAAATTTAATTTTGAGCTTGGTAAGGTAGTCAAAATCCCCCCACAAGATGAGGTTCGTTTTCAGAAATATGGTGTTTTTACTATGTTGAGTCATCATTTTCAAATGAGGATTCTGAGCTACTGGAGTATCATTTTCAGAAACGGTTGGAGGATTTTGTGCTTAACACATTGGAGATCATTAGACTCTTTCAGTTTTCCTACATGTGTCACACATTGGTAGAATTGAATCCATCTCCAAGCCCTAATTTTTGAATTTCATATTTTCCTGTTTCGACACATGTTTGTTAAATGCAAATTTGGGAAAAATGAAAAGGGGTCTCAGGGAACTGAGAGAGGTTTTTTCTCAGAATAAATAGATGCAGAAAAACCTCTTTCATTTTATACACAAATATCTCTATTCGAGATATACAGATCCATAGACACAGCCCTAGTTTTCGACAGTTTGGCCCATTTTCTATGGCAGAATGTTTCAATAATTGGTTGTAACTGTTGTTATCTTTTAGATTAGAGAGGATTTCGACCTCAATACATATATGAGGCATATTTGTAAAAGGAGGAAGGGGGAGAGGAGTAGTACTCTTGGGATGTAGCACTCATTTTCATGTTCAATAAAAGAGTGCAGAGCATTTTCGATCTATATCAGAGATTCTTGTGATTTTGTTTGTAGAGAATGTCTTATTGCTTCATTTTCACATCATTTCACTTAGTTTTGTTTCCATTTTCTTCTGGATTTGTAACTGTGTTTGTAATGGAATTCATCTGTTTGTTAGATTCTTTGTTGCTGGACAGGTTATAGGTTGTTTCTTGTAGAGATATGAAGGTTCAGAATTCATCCTTGCTAGATGCTCTGTCCCAACTATCTCTTTCCACTGATTTATGCTTGGAATTCGCTCATTGCTAAGTGCTCCTTCCATTTTGATATGTTTTCTCTTTATTCTTCTAACATACTTTTTATAAATCCTTCCTTCTGTAATCAACTTATATCTCGCCTCTGCTCCATGGATTTCCATTGACGAAACACTCTTATTACTTTATTTATCATTTGACTCCATGGCCAATGGATTACTTTCCGGTCCAACCCATCAACCCTAAAAACCCAAAACTTTCTGTTACCCACAGATTTGCCCACTGTTAAGCTTATTGAATATCCTATTGTGACACATTTTCAAGAGATCCCTCTCGGGTTGGAAGGGGCAGTTTCCAATCAAAAGTGGTTCGAGGTTATTTTGGAATTTACTTGCATGCAACCCAAGCCAAGTCCGAGTGACAAAATTTACTTCATTTAAAATGTGATAAGGCTTGGCTCTATTACAACCTCGAACCAACTCTTGTGACACCAGATTGTATATAAAGGAGAGAGGTCATTGTGACATTTCAATGCTATGTTTTAATGTATGCATCCACCTATGCTTGTCCATGCCACACAAATCTCAAATTTTTTCACTCTAATACCAAAATGTAATGTCCCTAGCCACCCTGGCTGGGCAATGCCACTTAAAAATTATAGTGCATAGATTTTTCTCTATAACATTATTCTGCACAAAAACACTTGAGGTAACATGCACGATCCTAAGATGGATCATGCCACACCACTGTCCCTCTTTTGACACAAGTTATAATAGTGGAAGTAACACAATACAACTACATGCACAAGTATGTTGAGCACAAAAAATTATTGTGCATGTATTCCTCTCTGAACATGTGATCACTACCGCACGTAACCATTTTGGCTTCAACCACAATTGTTTCTCTCCTTGTGTGCATGGATTGCTTCCCTGTGCGCACAAGTGAACCCAACCTCTTGTGCGCATGAAGTATTTATGTGCATGTATGACCATTCTAACCTTGTCTTAGAGACTCATGACCATTATTATAAGGTTAACATGAATAACTAATAACAAATTTCATATTCAACATGTACTACTACAATATTGAATATCAACACCAAACTTACATGTGAAAGTAGCATTATACAAAACAACAACGATTTTGTATATGCAACGTCATACAAGATTTAAACCCATATCAGACATATATAATCAAGCACACAATAAATGAGACAAGCACATAAAGGACACTTATATTTTATGAAAAGTCACCAACTGCATGCAGAACTCAGATGTTCCTCCCAGCCATAGACTATGTTTCTCATAAAATTTCATCAAAAAGTCACCCCTGAGCTAGGGCTTAAACTCCACAAGGGAAAATAGGATTCATAATGCTAGGCTAAGTTTTGATAAACAATGAAATTTCTCAGTCCAAGGTTCCTACTGTTGCAACTAGTCTACAGTCTCTCATTCCCTACATACTTGTCCCACCCTAGGAAGTGTGCTCCTTCTCTGCTCAATAGACCTTCAGTTTCCCCACTTAATGCAGGAGAATCACTCCACCTCAGTAGTGCACCATCTATTCAACACATACATGCGCATTTAAGAAGGGGAGAGGTTCCATCCCTCTCATTTTGACCTCAGTTTTAAATTTTAAAAATGTAATTAATGCATTTAATTGTTGAAAGGATGAAAGAGCCGAGTTGATGCCTTTGTCTAGGATGTAGATAAGGTCTCCTTAAATGGATGATAGGTTGTAATATCTAGATCTAATTCGGACTAGATGGCCATTTAATGTAATTTAATGTAATTTAATGAGAGTAAGGTGAGTTGGAGGGAGAGCTCAAGGAGCCCCTCTTCTGTGAAATATATTTGTATCAAAATTCATTAGATTTAGCAGTGAAGGAGGGGATGAGTGAGTAGAAAGCTCAAGAGAGGAGGAGAGAGTTGAGAATCTGTTTCAGTCCAGGCCTACACGTATTGTAATTAACATTTTGTTATTAATACAAAAGAACATATTTCACTGTCCGTGAATTTCTATGTGATGGATGTTTTTTTATGAATGTTATGTGTGCTTATGATATTTTGTTAGATGCATGAATATATTCCATTTGCAGGAATTAGATAGATTTATCTATCCTTGAGAGTTTGTTTAGTTTTTGTTTTTTCTTTAGGCTGTGCAAGGAGTGCACAACATGGTATTGGAAACTCTGTAGCCAGTGCAAGGAGTGTGTATATGAACTCTTTTTGAGTCAGAGAAGAATGTGCCAAGAGGGAACACCAGAGAAAACAAAACTCGAGAGGATCCTCAAGGTTCTTGGACACCTTGGAGGGGAAAGTTTGTGAAGAGAAGGAACAGAAGCCAAAGTTACCGAGAACTCTGTAGAGCTATGCTAGGTGGGAATTGAGAAGGTGCAAGTGTGCACGAGAATAAATCTATTTCAAATTATGTGAGAAGAGAAGTTTCAAGGAGAGGACACCCCAGATTTACTAAACATATGTGGACGGAGAAACTGATTCAGAGTTGTTGAACACTCTGAAAGAAAATCTCTGCAAGTGTGCATCGAGAATAAGTTTTCGAGAGAACATGAGAATACCTTTGAGGAGTAAAGGGAATGAAGCCTTAGAACTTGAGTAAGTGAAATATCAAGAGAGAGATCGCAAGGAGTGCACGCAGGAGTGAATTTATTCCAAGTTCACAAGTTCAGGAGGACGAGGATGGTTTCCTGGAGGGCACCATGAGTTTTCTGGTAAGACAAAAATCCTAGATAACTTTAGGCTCGAGCGAGATAAATATCAAGAGAAATAGTGGATTTGATCAGAAAATATCAACACAAAATGCAAAGGCCGAGGACAATCCAAGACTAGGACATGAGGAAAGCACCAGGGGTTTGCCAGAGGTAACGTGTTTTTAAAATTTACAAGCTTAGGAGGAAGAGCATGGACTACCAGGAGGGCACCAAAAGTCTTCCAAAGAAGAAGACGGCAAGACAGATATCAAACTCAAGTGAGTATATGAGGAAACTTAGAATTTTTCTAAGTCCGGGTGAGTTCGAGGGCTCGCATGAGAAGGTTCAGAGGCCAAATCCTTTGAACACATGCAATTTACTCTAAATTTGAGAGGAAGCAGTGAAGCTCATGAGGAGAATCATTAACAACCGTAAGATCATCTCCAAGGATATATATGGACCGCTAGATCCTACGTCCAGATAGAAGGAGGTTGTAGAGGAGAGGAATAGATCTTTTTCGTCAGATATGGGTGCGAAGGACCAACAGTTGTTGAATCCAGAGGTAAGTGCACAAGAATTAAACCCTTTTAAATTACAAAGGAGAGTGATATAGTAGAAGACCTGAAGTCCCGAATCTGATCGGGACCTTCCATCATCCAGAGTGGCAAATAAAAAAAAGACTAGAGAATTTAGGAGGAGAAGCTTTGGAGAAATTATGTAGAGAAAAAAGTAAAATTCATGAAGAAACGAAGCAGATCCTGTCCATTTATCGCCAGGACGCACGTGGCATTAGGGCATGCATCTGGAAGGACAAAATTAAGTCTGGGAAGATAACTGTCGAAGAGCCGAGAGCCAAAGAAGATCGTGGTCGTTGAATTTGAGAGGGGGAATGCGTGTCATCAGAACATAGAAGGCACATTCCCGCTGTTGATTATTGGAACACGTGGCGTTGGATTAGGCCCTTCACTACTTTGTTGTTTAGAAGGAACAACATTAGGAAGGAGTGAATAATCGTCGAAGAACTGAAACCCTTGAGAAGATCTAAACCGTCCATTTCTCAACTGATTTGGGTTATCCATCCAAAGGACAAGTGTCAACAGGGAGAAGGGTTCGGAAGAGATACACTTTGGGAAAAATTGTCTATTCAAATTTTGAACTCCCAAAGGCCAAAGTCCGAAGTTGATCGCAGTCGTTGGTTTTTGGATAAGCGAGAATCGTTGATACTCGCACCGGTTGTGTTTTTGGTTCGCGGTTCAGAGGAATTCTCGTCGATTGCAGTTGAAATGATCGAAGCTCAAATTTCATAAGTGCCTTAGGGTTTAAACTTGGGTCACAACTCGAGGTCACAAGAAAAAAAATACATGTGTAACTTGTTTGGGTTCTAGCAGGGGGTCCGAAGAGCTGATCCAGATAAGAGATTTGAAGATTCTAGACTAGGAGGTCGTAAAACCCCTAGGAGGGAAGGGGGATTCTGAATCACCACTTTCCTTCCAGGTATTCAATAATAGGATGGAAAAGAAATATCAAATCACTGCAACTAATTCCCAACACACCATAGAAACATTCCCATCAAATCTCTCACCTGAAGAGAATGCTCATGGGCCCAACAACCCACTTCTTCAAAAACAAATATCTCACTTGGAGAGAATGTTCACATGCATGACAACCCTCTTATTCAATAGAAAATATATCACCTAGAGAGAATTCTCATGAGCATGAAAACCCACTTCTTCGACAACACACAGGTGTTCTCAAGCACAAGGTTAAATATTGATAGTAAGTTCTAGCAAAATTAAAATTCCTTCGCAGAGGAAAAACTATTTTGAATGATCAAGGAGTGAGTGTTGAACTCTAAAGGAATTAATCCCCCTCCTCGAAATACACTAAGGTCAAAAATATATATTACACTCCTTAAACTAGACACTTGTCACCTTTAGAATTAGCTTTAGCCACTTGGTGACTTGTTCCCATCCCTTGGGAACTTAGGATAAACAATTATCCATAAATTACACTTTTTAGAAATATTAATAAAATATTCCCTTGGACTTTATCCATTTTGTCTTAGCCCCTACTTTTCCCTTTTATGGTGGATTTTCCCCCCCCACCTCTTTTCATCTGATCTATATGCGTGCAAAAATATGATATTATTAATAACTTGAGTGTGATTACATTTTACAAGGATAGGTGCATTGTCCTATTTTCATCCTGGCTCACTAGACAAATAACCACAGAGTATCTTCGTCCTCACACACACACACACACACACACACACACACACATATATTGGTCCAATGTGCATTTCAAGGTATTCCTTGTGCACTTACTTGACTGTGTGAAAAACTGTGGAATATGTACACTCTTCTCTTGATGTGCAATCCACGCCCACTTAATCAGGTGTGCGCAACACTATGAAATCTGCACACCCTTTCTTGTATAACATTCCTCAAGAACTACTTAGGTGTGCTCAAAACTGAACCAAAACTTAATGCAAGCGACTCACCAACCTATATGTATATTTACATTTACAATTGGTGCCAGGGGATCACCATCCTATATGTACCTTTACATATTCATATATAATTTGGTTTGAATTACGGACATTAGATTCCCCTCCCCCTTATTTATGCACTGTCCTTAGTGCATTATATACACATGTACATACACAATTTCAAAAGTCTTCAAAAATATGTGAATACTCTTCCCACATAGCATCCTCACACTCCCAAGTTAAATCCTCAGGACTGTACTAGGTCCATTGGACCTTTACTAGCTCCATGAATCGATTCTGGAGTTTTTTTATTATATGATCCAATATGAAAACCGACCGCACTCAAAAATTGCCTCCTGGCTCCACCTGAATCACATTCCAATCAATGATATGATTAGTATTAAGTACATGTTTTTTGAGCAAAGATACATGGAAAACATTATGAATACACAATGATGCAGGAAATGCAAGCATATATGTGACAAGACCAATCCTCTATAGGATTTTAAATGGCCCACAGTAATGTGTTTCCAGCTTAGAACAATTTCCCAACTTCATGGAAATGCATCTTTCTTTTACTTTCAAGAACACATGGGTTATGCCTTTATCTACACAACTTTTCCACATTTAAATTCTTGGTGGGTTATGCCTTTATCTGCACAATTTTTCCACCTATATTGGGAAGCCTTTAAATTATTCCTTATCTCTACCATATGCTCCTCCATATCCTGAAGGAGATCTGGCCCAACCATTGTGTGGTTTGCTAGGTTGTCCCAAATCCATGGTGTGTTGCACTTTCTACTATAAAATGCCTCAAATGGGCTCATCTTAAAAGATGCTTGATACCCATTTTTGTAAGTAAAATCTACCAAGTGAATTTAGTCTTCCCATTTTGATAGTTTATCCATCACATACATCCTAAGAATATCTTCAATCACCCGATTTACCCTCTCTGTTTTTCCATCTATCTCAGGGTGATATGTTGTGCCAAAGTTCATATTTGTCCTAAATCCTTTGAATAGACCTTTCCAAAAGTTCGATGTGAACTTATAATCTCTGTCAGACACAATTTTCTTACGTACACCATGCATCCTAGAAATTTATTGAATGTATATATCAACAATGTTGGTTTCCTAGTGAGTCAACTTCATTGGAATAAATGGGAATATTTAGTAAGCTTGTCCACCACTACCATGATAGAATCATGTTTCTTAACATTCCTAGGAAGCTTAGTAATGAAATCCATGAGTACAATTTCCCACTTCAAATCGGGAATGGGAAAAGGTTGTAGCAAACCAACTAAATGTTTGTGCTCAACCTTGACCTTTTGATATTCAAGGCATCTAGCAATAAAATTATCAACCTCATTTTTCATGCCTGGACAATAGTGTTTTTTTTTACCGCGACAATTGTCTTATGGTAGCTTGGATGTCCTGCATATGGAATTGTATGCATCTCTGACAATAACATATTTTTCAACTCTTGAACATTTGGTACATAAACTCTACGCCTATACATGAGGATTCCATCCTCTTTTATCTCATAACCTTCCAATTTTTTTTTTGACATACCTTGTTGTAAATTCACCTTCATGTACACATAATGTTGATCTGATTTCGAAACCTCTAAAATTTTGTCACTCAAATCTGATTTATACATGCTAATTATTGTAACATGCATATCATGCACCCTCTTGTTGAGTTGATTAGCTATGGTATTCTCTTTTCATCATATATGTCATATGTCATAGTCATACTCACTGAGGAATTCTAACCACCTATTTTGTATGGAATTTAAACTTGGTTTTCCAAATAGATACTTCAAACCACTATGGTTTGTTCTCACCTAAAATATTTTACCCATGAGATAGTGCCACCAGATCTTCAAGGCATGCACCATGGCTACAAATTCTAAGTCATGAGTAGCATAGAGCCTTTCATTCTCTTTTAGCTTTCTCGATTCATAACATATCACATGTTCATTATGACTAAGGACTCCAATGATCCCTTCCTTGCATGCATCAATGCACACAACAAAGTGTTCATTAGGATCAACAATCCTTACTATTGGTTCACTAGTCAATAAACTCTTCAAGTGCTAAAAAATTCTTACACAATCAAAAGTCCATTCAAATCACACACCTTTCTTTTGGAAGGATGTGATTGGGTGCAAAAAAATTTAGAAGCCTTCAATAAACCTTCTATAATACCCTGCAAGTCCCATGAAGGACCTCACCTCTACGAAATTTCTTGGTGTTGGACATTCTTTGATGGATTTTATCTCCTCCAATTCCACAACTATCCCTTCCTCTGAAATGATATAACCCGAGTAATGGATCTTCCTTTGCTAGAATGAGCATTTTCTGGACTTTGCATACAACTTATGCTCCCTCAATACTTGCAACACAATTCTCAAGTGTTGCTCATGTTATTCTTCAAACTTTGAGTAAATAAGTATGTCATCTAGAAATACAATGAAAATATTATCTAAGTAATTTCTGAAAACTCCATTCATCAAACACATGAAGACAGCTGGAGAATTTGACAACTCGAATGGCACCACTGTGAAATCGTAATGTTCGTACCTCGTTATGAAGGCAATCTTGCTAATGTCTTCTTCTTTAATTTCCACTTGGTGATATCCATATCTAAGATAAATCTTTGAAAATATATGCCTACCCCTCAATTGATCAAAGAGGCCATCTATTCATGGAAAAGGATACTTATTTCATATTGTTACTCTATTCAACTTCTTAAAGTTGATGCAAAGTATCAATGTACCATCCTTATTCATCATGAAAAATACTGGGGCACCCCAAGGTTACATGCTTGGGCGTATATACCCCTTCTTCAAAATCTCTTCAAGTTGTATATGTAATTCCTTCAACTATGGCGTACTCATCCTATAAGGAGTCTTGGATACAAGAGTCGATCTCAACATCATATTTATAGAGAAATAAATATCTCTTTTCAGTAGAAACCTTAATATCTCTTTAAAGAAATCCTCAAATTCTTTTAGTATTGTGCAGTCTTCAACATTTTTCACTTTATCCTTGGGTTCCTCCTCCATGTGCACTGAAAATACTTGGCATCCTTTCCTGTAGATTTTCTTCAATTGCAAGGTTGAAACTTCTCTGATAGTTACATCCCTTGGAATGCCTTGAACTGCTCTTAAGTTTCCTTCCTCATCCAAGAAAATAAATTCCTTATTGTAAAAGTCTAGAACAACATTATACTAGTCCAATAAATTCATATCAAAGAGGAAATCATATGATCACAAAGGTATAATATTAAAAAAATATTTTGTGTGCAGTCCATTCATTTCCATTCAACATGCCTTAACCATCTCATTAAATTTCCTCTTTTTGCCAGTAGCTAACTACACCAACCAATATTTTTCAAAATTTCTTCTAGGAAATTGAAATCTTTCCACCATCTTAGGATCTAGATAACTATGACTAGCTCATGAATCAATTAAAATAGCAATGGGTTGGTCCTTAATATTATATTCCACTTCAATCATGTGCGACTAAAACTCATCTTTCTTATTATCCAGGGTTGTGTAAATCCTAGGTACATTTATGCTCATGTCTTCAACTATCACATCTTGTTGTACACTATGCACAACCCTCTCTTTTTCACGTCTTTGAGGGAAATATATATACATATGGTCTCTGCCACAACCCCAACATTGAACAGGTTGTTGCCTTGGTTTTTTCTCCACTGTCTTAGTCATTATAGGCCCCTTGGGAGTTGGTTGTCCTTGCATAGTATTTCTGAAAAATGGCGGTTTAGTCCCCTTCTTCCTCTATTCCACCTTGCTTTTCATCTTGTCTTCCCAAGCCTTTTGGAAAGTTGGTCTTCCCTTTTTCTGATCAGAAAGACATTTAGCATGCCTTATGGTTTTCTCCAATGTCTTGGGGCCATCATATTGTATCTTGTCACTGATAAATGAGGGCATCCCACCCAAGTACCTCAAAATTTTAACTTGCTCATCCTTGATGAATACGACATATTTCAGCAGTCCCAAGAATCTTCTTTCATACTCATCTATTGTCATACTCCCAAGCTTGAGTCCAAAGAACTCCTTCATTTTCTTGTTATAGTATCTCTTGGTTAAGTATTTCTTTTGAAAATACTTCTTGAACTCTCTCTAAGTAACTTTATTCTCATCCATGTGTTGCACTTACACGAACTGATCCCACCACATTGATGCTTTTCCCTTTAGTTGTCTCTACATATTCATCCTTCTTGTGCTCACCGTCAAAGGTAGGAGGCTTGATCTTATTCATTTTTCCCTGTAGCTTGTCCACTTGAGTCATTCTCTTATGATTTTTTATGGGAGATGGACTTGTGGTATTGCATGCTTTCCTAAATGAATGCTTTGGTGAGTGGTGATGTTTCCTATCGACACTTTTTGTTTCTCCTCTTTCACCATGAGACTTGTGACTCCTTGACTTGCTTGAATATTTCTTCTTATCCACTTTATTTTCTATTCTATACAAGCTTTTCACCAACTTGATATTGAATCCATCTTGTTGCTCTTTGGTTTTCATAATCCTTTCATTATCATATTTATAACTTTGGACATATTTTTGCAGTCATTTTATGGTTTCTATCAATTTTATGCACTCCTCCTTAGATTCTATATCATTAACACCCAAACCAACATACAAATCCCCGAATTCATCATCATGGTTGTAAGTTTTCTATGCATATTCCATGCTTTTTTAATTTCTATGTTGATTATGTCCTACTCTAATCATTGTTAATTCTGCAAAATGTGTGGGAAATAAGATTTGTTAGATTAATTCATGTTACAACTTAATGAAAAATATGCACAATTTTGTCAGAATCATTTCTTCTGATTCTGTATATGATTTTAACATCCCAAATTCTAGTGTGCACACCCACACATCAATATTTTGTGTGCATCACAACTATGCACCACACACCAATATTTATCCGTGCACAATAAACTCTACATTGTGTGGAACCAATACTTAACACACATGACAATTTCATGTTGATCTATGGCCCATACCAATATAATGTTGAACCAATAACTCTACATATTCTTGTTGATCATTGTCCCATACAAGTCTAGTTTTGAACCAATGGCTCTGATACCAAAATGTAATGTCCCCAACCACCCAAGTTTGGCCATGCCAAAAAAATCTCAACTTATGTCACTCTGATACCAAATTGTAATTTCATGTTGGGCCCCAACAACTCCACCTAAATTTTTACAAAATTTAAAGGGCCCTCATTAGAATCTTGATAATTATATGCGCTACAGAATCAACCTTTTCAAATAGTTCCATACCTTGGCTTGATTTGAGACAAACTTAAGACATTCATTACAAGAGTTTATGTCAAAATTTAGAAACGAGCATAGAAATCTCAATTTAAACAAAAACATTAATTTTTATCAATTGTTTACTTTCGTTTAAATTATGATTATGTGTTCAATTTTTTGTTCATTAGCAAGTTTAACTATTTTGAATAATGGGTTCAATACTTCATCAAATAATATCTTGGTTGGTTTCTTATTTTCACAAAATCATTTGGTGATATTAATTAATTATTTGTTTTATCATTTTCCATCTCATTTCAAAATAAAAATAATAATAAAAAAAGATTTATCTATCATTTGTTTGATTTTGTAAAAATCCAAAATTAATATTTTTCTCTTCTCCATCAACTTCAAGCTTCTAAAATTTTAAGATCATATTTGAAAGGAAAATATAAACAATGTTATTAATTTAGGTTTTTTTTTTGTTTTTTTAAGATCATATTTTTAGGTTATTAATTAGTTTTTTTTTTTGTTTCCCAGGTTCCTATTATCAGTTATTTGGTACCGATATGATCATGGCTTGATTTTATTATCTAAATAAGTTCAATATGATTGATCCAAAAACATTATTGGATTGCTGCAAATAAATTTATGAGCAACAACAAATAAAATTTGGAAATGCGTCAAGAACAAAGACATGATTTTGCGGGACTGATTGCAGCCAAACTGTGAGGAATTTGAAGAAATGGTTGGAAACCCATTTCCCAAATGGACCCATTTAGCTTCCATACAGAAATTTTCCCAAACAAATTCACAATTTGAGAGATATTTGTGTCGGAAAATTTCAACTGGCGGAAATTATTAGTGACGCCCAGACTGTTCATTCATTGTATAAATATATGAGAAAGTTCAGAGCCAGGGAGATCCAAGAAATTGAGAGGAGGATTTTTATCCTTTCTCTTTTGTAAACTTTTATTCTTTTCAAATGGAGTAATGAATGGTTGGAATTTTTGGGATAATGGACAAGTATTTTCAAAGAAGAATATGGAATTCCAGGTTGCTTAATGGCTTTTGTCCTGTGAATATAATGATTTTATTTTCATTATAATATATTCATATTCTTTGAGTAATTGATTATGCATTGATTTAAATTAACTTTAGTTTTTTTTATCAATACATGGTTAATTGCTATCATTTATGTATTAATTTTCTTCAATCTTTAGGAGTCTATTATCCCAATAATTCTTTCAGGACTACAATAAGAACATGTAATTTTGGGAATCGATATGGGAAAATAATTCATCATTTTTTTTAGACCTGTGTGAGATATTATTATGGTTGATTTAGATTTAGCGTTGTCATCATATGATGTTTCATATTGTTAAATATTTATATGTTGTCCATAATCTGTCGTTCCATTTTGTATGTGTGATCAATCGATCATTTGATTATAGTTGAATTTAATTCTAATGTTAAATGATGGATAATATCAATACTCAGAATTGAGTTTTCTTTCATTCTTCAATATTGATTATCTTAAGATCACATGATTTTTAATTAGTTGTCTTCCTGATGTTATTAATTTAGTCCAAATATCAAACACTTCTTTGAATTTATTCTAGAAGTACTAGTATTGTTCTGTTATAGGTTTCTCTTAAAAGAAGGACAAACATGAGCTCAAACAACACAGAGAGATAAACTCAGTTTTGTTGATCAACAACAGGTTAGTGTGTGTATTATTTTATTAATTATTTATTAATGAAACAATGATTGCATTAATTAACTTTTGACTGTTACTATGTCACTGTTTCAATTGTATTTGCTTAGTATTTATTAGTTTTAAATCTTTAAACATTCAAAAAACAAAATGATTTTTGTTATGTCTTTATCCTAGTTAGAAACACTATTACGAACAGTCATTTCACAAGATTTCAAGTAAACCTTGCAAACTGTATATAGATTGTTTATAATCATTTGTATATTCACGTTTCTATTTGAACACTTGTAATTAGTATATAAATTGTTAGAATCATAGCTTTAGATTAATTTGTTTCTTTTATTATTTTTAGGACCTTAGTTGGCTAATGGATCCATTAAACCCGTCAGGTCAGTTCATAACAAATGGCTTGGATTAATTAGACAACCTCGGTCCGTATCTGACCTTCCAGTTGATGGTGTGTCATTTACACCTGTAAAAAAATGATGCTAGAAGGAGGCCTGAGTAAATTTAATGATTAAATGTTTTACCCCTCAGCCTGTCATAATTCCATATTTGTAAATTCTTCTTATGTGTCATCCTGAAATGCACTAGAAGGCAAGCTGGACTTCCATGAGTCTTTATTTCGAACATTTTTAATTCCCCATGGCACCCCAAATCACTATGTTGGAACATGATTTCCACTTCTCATTACTCAATATTCCCAATGAGACAATCTCTCGTTTTTCCAAACTCAACTTTGATGGTGGGGGGAATGTGTCTATAAAAGACCATCTTAACAAGTTTTGGTGGAAATGCATCAAGCATGATATTTCTTATTTAAAGGTTTTATGCAGATTGTTCTCTTTTACTTTGAGGGGTCGGATTAAACATTGGTTTGAGTCTTTTCCAGCATATCACATTATTGATTGGTTTCAATTTGTAGATGAATTTTTAGATGCTTTTGAAAACTATGATTACAATCAATTATGTGAATAATTTCATACTTTACTAATCAATGACAATTCATCTCTAGAAGGATTTTCAACAAGAATCCATCATGTTCTCTGTAAATTTAATCTTGATGACATGTCATTTGTACTAAATCTCCTCTATGATGCTTGCATCCCTTTCATCGATTCGTATTCAATCCCGAATGATGATTTGGTTACAAATCCTATAACTCAATTGTGAGAAGAATTTTGTTCGCAAGATGAGAGGAATCCATCAGGAAACATTGAACAAGAAAGGGCGGTAAAATCTATTGAAAATGTTCTCACTAACAATCAATGTTTTTTCCTTTGAACCCTTGCATCTTCAATCCTAAACTATCGTGGAAGGAGATTTTATTGTGGGTCTAGGTATATGTCCATATTTTTCTAAATCTTGTTCTAATAAATACTTAAATTCAATTAATGAAGAACACTTAGGTGATGAAAATGATCTTAAGCATCCTAACATTCCAATGAAATAGATTAGAGATGTAGATCTACAATTGGAAGAAAAAATCGTAAACCTTCATCCACAAATCATACCTTATCCACATGAAAGATTAGATGTTTGTCATGAAATTTTTGAATAGTCTATCATACATGAGGCAAATTTTGATGATCATATTATGTTGAAGTATTTATTACCAAAAGAGAGTGAAAGTATTAAGGCAAGTGAAGATGAATGTCTTGAGAATACCATTGTTAATTATCATATCTCAAGAGAATCTTTTCACGTGCTCATTTCTAATTCATTTTACTCTTTATATCCCGATCTCTTCTTAGATTCTGGTGTGCATGGTATTTTACCCACGACATCATACTTTTTTCCATCACAATCTAATCTTTTCAATATGTCAATATTTGGTGAAATGAATTTCAAACATAACATTTATGAAGTCGGATTTGATACTCTTTCACTTTCATCACTCACATGGGAAAAATACATGTTGCAAGATGATTTTACACGATTTATTTTTGAAAAAGATAATGTACTCATTCTTATGGAGATCGAATATTCTACATTGCATATTAATTCTTTGATTAGTTCGAATTTTAATGTTTATTCTTCACATTTTGAAACAATCAATCTCATCAAAGGAAGTGTTGAAACCAATAATCTAATTGATGTCATGAATCCTCTTATGATGTGTTCCCCATTGATATATCCATTTCATTAAATTCATAGTTTTCATCCTAATTTTATGACAGGATCTTAGAATGGCTTGAAGATTCATATCTAAAAAATCTTCATAATAAATATAAAGTTGTGCTTGCTTTGTTTCTACCTAAATATATAGGAAATAATCATGACATGATTTTTTTAGATCCTCCATGTGAAGAAATGGATGAACACTTGGATAATTGTCAAGAGGATGGGGCACTTTGGCCTTGGTTGATGGTTATGTCAAGTTCCCATAATATTGACAAAATTTCCAAAATTACTTACACTCTTCCATGCCATTATGACCCATATCACGACAACGTTGCAGAATGGTTGGAGGATTCATACATCAAGAAGTTTCAAAGGAATGGTAAGGTCGTGCTTGTTTTGTTTTTAAATGAATATATAGGATGTAAGCATGAAATATTTATTTTGTATTTGCAAATACTGCATTCTTTTCTTCTGATTTTTTACTTTCTATGCCTTGCAGGATTGAACATGCTCTTGTGGCTGCACTGGAAATACAATTTTACTTAGCATTTTGATATATTTAGTAGTTTAGAGTAGGTTTAGGAGTAGATTTCCTTTAGTTTTATTTCTCACTGTTTCTCTTTGTAATAATGCAGTTATGAACACAAGTTGGTACACCAAGAGAACCATAATATGAATGTTGTCAGGGAAGTCCACTTTAAATATTTTTCTCTTTGCTTTTCGTTGAATATTTCTTTTTAAAAACACAGTATCATCATGAAAATTTTAAATGGAAAGTAAAGAGATAAGTAAATTTGAACTATCAATTCAACCCTGACCCAAGGTGCCATGAGTAGGATTACACTCATCTTAATAAGAATTTTTCTATTTTCTTTTAATCTCTTTTATTTTTAATAATAATTCTTGGTCAAAGTAACATCTCATGCATCACTATCTTAAGAAAAGAACTTGCTCACACATGATATTTTATATGATTTAGTTCTTCCTTTATTTTACAGTGAGATGCAAGTGGATCCAAAAACTCAAGTTTATCTTTGGCCAAAATCATTTCCTGAAAAGTTTTCTTTTGTTGTTTTAATTTTGTGTACTTCTGATTTTGAATCCCATTAATAAAATTTGATTTGGTTTGTTGTTTGTTTTTAGTTTTATTTGATTGCTTTGAATGTGTTTTCTTCTTATCTATCTTTTTGAATCAATATATTTATGATCAAAGAGTTATTGTCGAAGGAAGCATTTATTTTAAGACTTGTGTTTTTCAAGCACACTGAAATAGTTTAAAGAGGTCATGATATTAAGATATAGCTCAAACAAATGATTTTTAATTCAATTGTCACTTTCATCTTGTCCTCAAACTGTCTTTGCCAAAGTATTACACAAGAGAGATGGTTTAAATATTTGAGAATTACGATGATCTTTAAACTTTTTACGTCGTCCATATTCTTAAGGAATCACTTTTAAGTGATTCCCCATTCTCTAGATGATTTATTAAAGGGAATCTAAAATCTCTAAACTATGATAAAACTTTCAGTTTTGAAAGCAAATAAATAACATGATCAACTATTCACATGTATTGCAATTAACCTCCAGTTTCACCCCGCTCTCTTTGTGATCAAGAAATCTATAATTGTATTATTATTTAAAAGCGCCATAAGAGGGTTGGAAGCACTTAAGTGTGGGAAGTGTGTGTAAACCCATCGGGGTATTGAACATGCTCGTTGGCAGTGGGTAAATGCACACATGATACCAAGACAACTTCATCGGAGTACTGAATAGGCCTGTTGGCAGTGAAGCAATGTCGGGTTGAGAGGTAGAAAGTATATGTTTTAAAATTAACGTTTATGGAAGTATACATCATGTGGATACAACTACTGGATGAGATTAAAGTACTTGAGCGGGTTAAATGACATCCATGTCGAGGTTATGGACTCTTGCTGGCAGCAGTGGCTCTATCAATGGTATTGAAGTTATTTTATAAACATCGTGACTCTTTGATTAAGATATTATTTCATGGTATAATCCCCTGCAAAGAAAAATATATTGTATGGTTATAACATTGAGCTTATCCTAATACTATATGGTCTCAGAGTGAATTTATTTCAGGCAGCTTAAATCATTTTTCAAGTCTTATTATTTTCTTCCTAAGATGAAATCTTACCAGATCAGAGATAACTATTTCACCCAATAAGTCACCATTTGTTGGGCCCCAACAACTCCCCCTAAATTTTTACAAAATTTAAAGGGCCTCCATTAGAATCTTGATAATTATAATAAGCTACAGAATCAACATGTTCAAATAGTTCCATACCTTGGCTTGCTTTGAGACAAACTTAAGACATTCACTATAATATAAGATATTCATTACAAGAGTATATGTCAAAATTTAGAAACGAGCATAGAAATCTCAATTTAAACAAAAACGTTAATTTTATCAACTATTTACTTTCGCTTAAATTATGATTATGTGTTCATTCTTTTGTTCATTAGCAAGTTTGACTATTTTGAATAATGGGTTCCATACTTCATCAAATAATATCTTGGTTGGTTTCTCATTTTCACAAAATCATTTGGTGATATTAATTAATTAAATTCTTTTTTTCATTTTTCATCTCATTTCAAAAAAAAAAAAATTATCTATCATTTGTTTGATTTTGTAAAAAACCAAAAATAATATTTTCTTTTCTCCATCAACTTGAAGCTTCTGGAATTTTAATATCATATTTGAAAGGAAAATATAAACAATATTTTTTTAGAAGTTATAGTTAGTTTAAACTCATTTTTTTATTTTATTGTTCTAGATTTTGTTTTATTCACAATTTTTATTTTTTTTTAATTAAAAGTAGGTCCTGTTATATTAAGGCTTCACAAAAAAGGAGCATACATGACAAATAGTTGTCAGGTGTCCTGCCTGTGTAGGAAACCAGGACACCTGGCTATCCCACTGTAACATGTCCAAAAAATATAGAGAGCATAGCACCACCCTGCCCGTAGGAAACCAGGGGGTATATTCATGTTTAACAGTAATTTAATAATGCAGATTCTAAGGCTATCTAGGCTAGCACCTAGTGGACTACAGTCCTGGTAAATTACGGCCGCAGACATAGAGAAAAGCATGCAGACAATAAAACCTGTTACCCGACGCTCTCATTAGCATCCTTCATTTCTTCCTCACTATCTGGAATTGCAAACGGCTGTGCACAGGTTGGACATTGGCGTTTGGGCGTGACGTTGGAGTAGGCCGCATAAAGCATATCCAGGCGCTGGCTTACTCAGACCGCTCGGAAAATATGATCGTCAACCAGACTTCGGACTTCAAAAATGAGCTGCAACTGCTCTGGGAGCAAGAGAGGTGGTGAGGGAGGTCTTGGCAGCTTGTCATCTCTTCCCAGTCATCCTGCGTCCTTGACTTCTCCAGTGTCTATCTGTAGCTCCTCCTTAATGATGCATGTCGTTGCGCAAGGGTCTGAGGAGTCCTTGGTGCAGGCGTCGGAGGAGTCTTTGTCGTGGGGTGTTGTCTCTGAGCTGATAAATAAAGTGGGGGGGTCCCAATTATCGGGGACTGTAAACATTTTCCTTTCAGAAAAATCCAGTGGGAGCTCAATGCTCAAGTCTTCTTCCACAATTGTGCCGAGAGGTGAGCCTGCGACCATAGTCGCCTGTCGTCATCTCTTCCTGGCTAAGGTCACTGCACATTTGAAGTCTTGGTGCCATTTCCTTCTGGATGCGGCTGCATTCCAGCCAGCCCCCCTATGGGGCCTCCCTCTCAATCTTGGCATAGCTAGAGCGAAGGTCAATGCTAAGTCGTCGAGAGCTCGGTAGCAGCTTCGCTTCTCGGGAAGCTGCCAGAACACAATAGAACTCCCGAGAAGGCTGGTGGGTAGATAAGCCATGATTAACGCCATTAAATCCATGAGCTTAATGCTCTGGCTGGATGGACTGAAAGCACTCGTGCAGAGGTGCATCGGAGGATGGAGGCATTGAGAACCAATGCGCATCATAACTCACGAAGTGTGTGGTGAGGGCATATATTAATGGCCTCCCACACCCCCTCACCACGTCCCTCGCCACGTCCCTCATTCTCGGCGCGTGTCACCCCATCCGGGGGTTTTATTCACATTTTTTAGGTTATTAATTTAGGTTTCTTTTTGTTTCACAGGTTTTTATTATCAATTATTTGGTATAGATCTGATCATGAATTGATTTTATTATCTAAATACGTTCAATATGATTGATCCAAAAATAATATTGGATTGTTGCAAATAAATTTTTTAGCAACAACAGATAAAATTTGGAAATGTGTCAAGAACAGATACATGATTTTGCAAGACTGATTGCAGAAAAACAGTGAGGAATTTGAAGAAATGGTTGAAAATCCATCTCCCAAATGTACCCATTTAGCTTCCGTGCAACAATTTTCCCAAACAAATGCATGATTTGAGATATATTTGTGTCTCTTTACGAGACAAATTTCAAGTGGCGAAAATTATTAGTGACACCTAGACTGTTCATTCATTGTATAAATATATGAGAAAGTTCAGAGCCAGGCAGATCCAAGAAATTGATAGGAGGATTTTTATCTTTTCTCTTTTGTATATTATTTCTTTTGTAAACTTTTCTTCTTTTCAAATGGACTAATGAATGGTTGAAATCTTTGGGAGAATGGACAAGTATTTTCAAAGAAAAATATGGAATTCCAGGTTCTTTAATGGATTTTGTCCTATGATTATAATGGTTTTATTTTCATTATAATATATTCATATTCTTTGAGTAATTGATTATGCATTGATTTAAATTAGCTTTAGTCTGTTTTATCAATACATGGTTAATTGTTATCATTTATGTATTAATTTTTTTCAATCTTTAACAGTCTATTATCCCAAAAATTCTTCCAGGACTACAGTATGGACATGTAATTTTGGGAATCGATATGGGAAAGAAATTCACCGTTGGCTTTAGACCTGTGTGAGATATTATTATGGTTGATTTAGATTTATCCTTGTCATCATATGGTGTTTCATATTGTTAAATATTTAGATGTTGTCCATAATTTGTTATTCCATTTTGTATGTGTGATCAATCGATCATTTGATTATTGTTGAATTTATTTCTAATGTTAAATGATGGATAATATCAATACTCAGAATTGAGTTTTATTTCATTCTTAAATATTGATTATCTTAAGATCACATGATTTTTAATTAGTTGTCTTCATGATGTTATTAATTTACTCCAAATATCAAACACTTCTTTGAATTTATTATGGAAGTAATAGTATTGTTCTGTTGTAGGTTTCCCTTAAAATCGGGACAAACAGGAGCTCAAAGAACACAGAGAGATAAACTTAGTTTTGCTGATTAACAACAGGTTAGTGTGTGTGTTATTTTATTAATTATTTATTAATGAAACAATGATTGCATTAATTATCTTTTGACTGTTACTGTGTCATTGTTTCAATTGTATTTGCTTAGTATTTATTAGTTTTAAATCTTTAAACATTCAAAAAATAAAAAGATTTATGTTTTTTCTTTATCTTAGTTAGAAACACTATTACGAACTTTCATTTCACAAGATTTCAAGTAAACCTTACAAACTATATATAGATTGTTTATAATGATTTGTATATTCACGTTTCTATTTGAACACTTGTAATTAGTATATAAATTGTTAGAATCATAGCTTTAGATTAATTTGTTTCTTTTATTATTTTTAGGACCTTAGTTGGCTAACATAGCCATTAAACCCATCGGGTCAGTTTATAACAAACAATTTGGGTTAATTAGACAACCCCGGTCTAGATCTAACCTTCCAGTTGACGGTGTGTCATTTATGCCCATAAACACATCCCCATCCACCCTGGATGTGAAATGCCACTTCAAAATTCTAGTGCACATATATTCTTATCTATAACAATATTCTGCACAAACACTTCAGGTAACATGCATGATCCCAAGTTGGATCACACCACACCATTGTCCCTCTTTTGACACAAGTTATAACATTGGAAGTAACACAAAACATTTTCATGCACAAACATGTTGAGAACACATCATTATTGTGCATGTATTCCACTATGAGCATGTGATCACTATTGCATGCAAAAACATTCGGGCATCACACACAAATTTTGTTCTCCTTGTGTGCATGGACTTCTTCCTTGTGCACACAAGAGAACCTAGCCTCTTGTGCGCATAGAATATTTCCTTGTGTGCACGACCATTCAAACCTCACCTCAGGGACTCATGATCATTATTATAAGGTTAAATTAACATGAATAAATAATAACAATTGTCATACTCAGCATGTACTACTATAAATGTTGAATATCAACACAACACTTACATGTGAAAATAACATTATACAAAATAATAGCAATTACTTATATGCAACTTCATAGAATAATTAAACCCATATCAAAAATAGATAATTAATCACATAGTAAATGAGAAAAGTACATAAAGTACACTCATCATTTATGAAAAGTCACCAACTACCCGCAGAACTCAAACGTTCCTCCCAGCAATATAATTTGTTTCTCATAAACTTTGAACATCAGGTCACCCCTGAGTTGGGGCTTAAACTCTACCAGGTCAAAAAGGATTCCTAATGCCAGGCTAAGGTCTGATAAACAACAAAATTCCTCAGTCCAAGGTTCACATTCCCCACATGCCTATCCCACCCCAGGAAGTGTGCCCCTTATCTTCTCAACATCCCTTTGGCTTCCCCACTTTCCTTCCAAGGATTCAACAACATGCCATACAAGAAGTCTTAGAGAATTGAAACTAATTCCCAATGCACCAGAGACCAATTCCCATCAAATCTCTCACCTAGAGAGAATGCTCATGGGACTAACAACTGCTTCTTCGAAAATAAATATCTCACCTGGAGAGAATTATCAAAGGCATGAAAACCCTCTTCTTCAATAGTAAATATCTCACCTAGAGAGAATTCTCATGGGTTTGACAACTCACTTCTTCAACAACACAGGTATTCCCAAGCATAGGGTTAAGCAATGACAGTAAATTACAACAAAATACAGATTTATTCGCAAAGGAAAAATTCATCTGAATGATCAAGGAGTGAGTGATGATCTTTGAAGGAATGAATCCCCCTCCTCAAAATACACTAAGGTAAACAATATATATGGCATGCCTTAAAATAGACACTTTTCACCTTCAAAATTAGATTTAGCCACTTGGTGGCTCATTACCATCCCTCGGGAACTTAGGATAAATAATTATCCATAAATTACACTTTTCTGAAATATTAATAAAATATTCCCTTGGACTTAAGCCCCCTTATATTATCCCCTAATTTTCCCTTTTTCGATGGATTTTAACCTCGTCTCTTTTCGTCTGATATGTCGTTGTGCAGAGATGTGATATTATTAATAACTTGAGTGTTATCACATTTTACAAGGATAGGTGCATTAGCCTATTTACATCCCATCTCACCAGCCAAATAACCACACATGATCTTTGGACTCAATACACACACACACATATATTGGACCAATGTGCATTTCCAGGTTATCCTCGCGCACTTACTTGAATGTGCAAAAAAATGTGGAATATGCACACTCTTACCTTGATGTGAAATCCACACACACTTACTCAGGTGCACGCAACACTATGAAATTTGCACACCCTTTATTTGATAAAAATCCTCACATACTACTCAGGTGTGTGATAAACTAAACCAAAACTTAATACCAACAAATCACCAGCCTATATGTATATTTACATTCACAATTGGTGCAAATGGCACACCAGCCTATAAGTACCTTTACATTTTCATATACAATTGGGGTTCGGATTAGGGAAATTACATGTGTATAGTGTGTGGAGAGATCATGGAGTTGGAATAAGTGAGTATGCACTTATTCCAAGAGGCTAAGTAAATTTCAACAAAGTGAAATTATGCAAAGGTGGCAAATCTAACCTAGGAGAGAGGAAGTCACAGAGAGTGAATTGTATGAAAGTTTTTGTACACTTTTTCTGTATATGTACGTGAGATACAGGTAGGAATAGTCGCGTACATACATGGGTTGTAGGTAGACACATTCATGTATGTATACGGGTTGCATGTGGGCACATTCACGTACATACCCAGGTTGCAGGTGGGAAGGATCATGTATGTACATAGGTTGCAGTGGGAAGAGTTGTGTATATGCGGATTATAGTGCAGTAAAGCACATATGTATGTGGGTTGCAGTAAGGATAACCATGCACATAGTTTTATGGGAAGGATAAGGTATGTACATATTTATAGGTGATGTCATCAGGTTGTACAGGTGGTCTGCAACATACTTGTGGGCAAAGTAAGTTTCAATTAATAAAAAAACATTAACCCAAACTGGAGAATTTTTATTTATAAAAAGGATGCTCTGAGACAACAAGTTACATCAAGTTACATGAGGAGACAAAAAACTCCAGAGAGGGGAAGTCCAAACTAATCCTAGAGTGATCTAAACTATATAGAGAGATATTTTATCATGGTGAATGCAATTGTTCCAATCTAACAAAATTCTATCATAACTTCTATAGAATATCCATAGACATAGCCAAAAATTGAAGTTCATATTGAATAAAATTTGAGGGGACCTGGTCGAATCACTCACTTCCTCCATATCATTATCCTCTATTTGTTGGATGGTGGAATGAAGCTCTAGAAGATGAGATGCCTCTGGGATGGAATTGGTTGACTCTGCATTCGTTTTTGTAATGTCTTGTGGCTCCTGTAATGCTAGTTGAAGACAAACTTCCTCTAGATGACTACGTAGTGAATCTACCTCATTATTTAAGGCTTGAACTGATTTTCGTTGATTCACATTGAGATCTAAAACTGAGAGAACCTGGGAAACAAGGGAGATCATTCTTCTCTGCGGCGTAATGACCCAATTATGAATATCATCTAGATCTTGTTGCAAGTACAAAACTATGTAAATGGTTCCTTGGCGACGGTTTTCCATGTTGAAATCTCCACTGTTATATTTTTTCCACCTTTATCGAAAAATATAATTCCATTGTTGAACATAGAGAGCCCAAATGAATTTTTAGTGGGGTTTTGTTAATATTGAGGGGTGATGCATCCCACCTTGATGGATTCAGTTGTTAGCCCAATCGTTTTACGGATGATCTGAATCATGGGAGAGAACATGGTTGATGGTGTTCATAGGGGTGGCGGAAACAAAATTTTGATAACACTTCTTAAGAAGAGGAACAAGGAGAAGCACTGGCACAATGAGACACAAACAGATTCGACATGAGATATGAAGCAAGGTATCATAGAGGAGGGAAGGCTCGTGAGAGCCAGAGAAAATGAAGGAGGAAATGGGTGGATTTGGGTATGGTTCCAAGTAGATCTGAGTGGGAGAAAGGACTATATGGTAGGCACATGGGTGAGTGGATGACCAGAGAGGCAAGGAAGGGGGGTTGTATGATGACCAAGAGGGAAGGCCAGAATCCAAAGAATGAGGAAAAGGGGGTGAGTAAATTAGGGTTGAGGGGGGAAACAAAGGGGAGGGTAGTTGGCGGATAAAAAGGACCACCACATATTTAAAATCATGCGGACCAACTTCAAAGATTTTAAAGGTACAAAGCTATGGGAACAAGACCACTTCAGAATCAAGAGATTGAGTAACATAGTTATAGTTTGTCTTCCCATTTATAGTTAATGAAACAAATTCCCCATTTTCTTTGTTGTTTTCCATCTCATATGGAAAATAGTTAAGATCTCTCTTGACATGCCAAAAGGAAACTTGGTTGATTTCCTTTATGAGACTTTGGATAAGACAAACATCATTTTTAGTCAAGATTATGAAGGAAGAGAAGACTAAATTAAATGATGAATTGTGTTTTTAGAATCTCCCATAATTTTCATAGTCTCAATGTTTTTTTCTCTGGCTATTTGCAATCTTTTTAAAAGGGTGTAGGCCTCTACTTGATTTTTGGTGGTAATGCCTATAGACCAATGATATTTTGTCTCAATTTTCCCTCTAGCGTCGTTTATCACCTGTCAGACACCCACTACGGGAACTAATATTTTTCTCCTTTTTCTTTCTTCTTCATTGTCGAGGGACGAAGTTCCCGAATTCTTACGAGGTTCTGGCATAGGCTAGGTCTTCCAATCGAGACCTTCACCCAACCAATTCACGGGTTCTTTTGTTGAAAATTTGTCGTGTACAATTCACGCACCAAGTGTAGGATTTACTTCCACGTGTCCATCAGTTGTGACTCTACGCTAATTCAAGAGGCACCTTTTGAATTTCGGGACATCGGAAACTAGGAGTTTGAAATGCAAAGGAGTTGAGTCCTTCGACACCTCGAAACTCGAAATCCTATTCACACCAAGCCTACTCTAGGATTTCACCTACCAGGACTTCGCGTACCGGGATTTTGCGATGTATGAAGACGAGAGTTCATACCCTTCGGTTTCCCGGGTGCCACAACAATGAAGCCCATATATCTACTAGGCTCATTTCGGGGTTTCGCGAGTCGAGAGTTCACGATATGCGAAGACAAGGGGTTTTCCCTTGGGTATCCCGGGTGCCAAAACAATGAAATACCAAACTCTAGCCACACTATACCATTTTGAGGTTTCTCACATCGGGATTTCGTGATATGCGAGGATGAGGGGCCTTGCATCTAGGATATTTGGGAGCTGAAACTCCAAAGCTCATGTATCCATTAAACTCACTTCGGGGTTTCGCAAGTCGAGATTTTGCGATGTGCAATGACAAGAGGTCTCGCATATGAGTTTCTCAGGAGACGAAACTCCGAAGCTCATGTATCCACTAAACTCACCTTGGGTTTCGCAAGTCAAGATTTTATGATGTGCGATGACAAGAGGTATCGCATCTGAGTTTCCCAGGAGCCGAAACTCCAAAGCTCATGTATCCAATAAACTCACTTTGGGGTTTCGCAAGTTGGGATTTCGCGATGTGCGATGACAAGAGGTCTTGCATCTGAGTTTCCTGGGAGTTGAAACTCCGAAGCTCATGTATATACGCTATGCTCATTTCGAGGTTTCGCAAGTCGGGATTTCATGATGTGCGATGAAAAGAAGTCTTGCATCTGAGTTTCCCAGGAGCCAAAACTCTGAAACGTTGATATATATATACACACACAACGCTAAGTCCATTTTGGGGTCTCGCAAGTTGGGATTTCACAACTGGCAAATACAAGGAACTGACCCTTAGGATTATTGGGTGTTGAAAACCCGAAACATCAAACTCTAGCCACGATATTATCATTTCAGGGTTTCACAAGTCGAGATTTCGGGACTAGCGAGTACAAGAGACTTTCCCTTAGATATCCCAG
The DNA here is from genome assembly GCA_009831015.1 of Picea engelmannii. Taxonomy (NCBI): domain Eukaryota; kingdom Viridiplantae; phylum Streptophyta; class Pinopsida; order Pinales; family Pinaceae; genus Picea; species Picea engelmannii. The sequence continues at coordinate 30,410 of ML842066.1, forward strand.
GTGTTGAAACAATGAAACACCGTATCTCATCCACGCTATTATCATTTCAGGGTCTCATACTTCAGGATTTCGCGACTAGTGATTACAAGAGAACTTACCCTTAGGTATCTCGGGTGTCGAAACATCAAGACTCTAATCACGCTACACTATTCCGGGGTTTTTCAAGTTAGGATTTCAGGACTGGCGAGTACAAGGGAACTGACCCTTGGGTTTCCTAGTTTCCGAAACACCAAAAAGTATCCACACTAGACCTTTTTGGGGTTTCATACTTCGAGATTTCGTGACTAGCGATTACAAGAGAACTTAACCTTAGGTATCCCGGGTGCCGAAACACCGAAACATCAAACTCTAAGGGAACCATTCTTGCTGGTGCAAGGTCTCCAGACTTAGACCATAAAATCCTTCAATGGATCCTTGGGTAATTATCACTAGGCTTGGGGACATGACTGAAAGGCCTTCTTAACTTATCGAGCTATGAACTCTGTGACAGGGGCGAGGTAAGCTTAGATGTTTACTTAAACGGTAGTCCTTTTAGGGAACTCACTCTGGCTCTGGAATAGTGAGGGAACCTTCCCAGAAGGAGGTGCCTTCAGGGAAATCCAACCAAGACATCGCGTGAGTTAAGTGCAGGGGACAATTCTCCCAAGGACAGACTCGAAATCTGAACTTGTTCAATATATACATACATATATATATATATATATATATATATATATAAACCGAATATGGTCATACAAGTATAAGCATGCATCCACCATTTCCGATCAAAACACCAAGCCGAAATTTCTATATAGAAACCATTTATGAGTGTACAACCATGAGCATGCATTCCAGGAATATTCAATTTAAGAAACAAGACATAAACACTTATCAGAAAACAACAGGTGTAATGTAACTGTTGAGAGGGGTGCTTGTTTCCACCCAAACGTAGGCTCAGCGACTCCCAACGGATTTACCACTAGCCACCCCCGAGCTAGACCACGATGCTTTGAGGCTCAGTCTCTTACTTCCCACTCGTCAGAAGTCCAGTACAAAGGTTACTCTCCTTCTCCTCTGCTCATGACTCACTATATTTCCCGGAGTTCCTCTGGTTCTCCTTCCATGATTCCTGTCATGTGTGTGTGTCTGTATGCTCTTCTCCCCCCCCTTCCACACTTCTTTCCTCCTACAAGGTTACGTGTGGCATGAAATTCCCTGTCCAATGGTCAGGTCTGAGAGCTTCTACAGATGGGCGGTTCGCCCCATCCCTTCATTTACTATTGAGGAGCCTCCCCACCTACCATCCGGGCAGGTAATTCATTTCAAGGTCTGAGAGTGAGCTTTGGTTTTCCCAAGCACGTACAAACCAGTACGGTTTTGGTTTGGTGGAAGTTAACGTAGCCACTCCTAGCCCCTTCCACCACCTCTCTTCAGCCATCATGGTCTCTTTTCAGCACATCCCCCTCTCAGCAGTCATGCAACATATATTCATACATCATTTACCTTCCTTGGACCTTTTATACTAAGGTATGTTAAATCAATCATTCACAATCTTTGAGTTTGCCATAGTTCTTGGCCAGTATAGTTATTTTTACAGACTAGGGGAAACAGGGTGTTACATCACCCCTCCCACACCTGTCACCCTATAGTTTCCTTTCAAAGCACCATCAAAAAAAAATGAGTGATGAGCTCAGTATTAAATCCATTTAGGGAAGTTTGTAACCAATATTTGAAGCTTCTAGGATAATCCAATATAAACAAAATTGCAGACTATTGTGTTTATTGGGAATATCTCCACCCAAATATTTTCCCAACGATCCAAATCATTATATTTCATTGATTGTATACCTCTTGTATTAAGATGATCCAGGAGGAGACCCAACTCTTTTGTATCCATATTTTCTGGAGAAGATTTGTTTTCCTGAAAGATGCCCCTATTTCATGCTAGCAAAATTTTCCAACAAACAAAGAAGGGAAGAGTGGAATAGATTTTTTTATATGGGTTTTCTTTCGAATGAGCCATTGTAAAATTATACCCAATGAAAGAGCATGTAATCTAATGAATGGGGCCATTGAGTATGAAAATATAGATACTGAAGCACAAATTTCCATATTGTTTTAGTGAAGGAACAGTCAAGAAAGAGATTATGGGAGGTGTCAGAATCCACAAGATAGAGGAAACGTCTTGAAGGACCCTGAATTCCTCGTTTTTCAATATTCTCTCCAACAATAAGTCTCTGATGTTTGAGGATCCATATAAAAGCATTGATCTTCAGGAGGAGGTGAAGATTCCATATGTTTCCCCACTTATTTGAATATGGGGGTAAGTGCACTTTTTTCAACTCTAGATAGTATCCTTTCTTAACGGAGTAGCCCCTTTTACCCCATTCTCTGATGTCCTTGGAATTCTGGAATATTGGAGCACAACCTTTTAAATTTTGAAGAAGGGATATAATGCGAGGATGGAGATGTAAGGGGGGGTTTCCAAGATTCTATTCCTTACATATTCCTGATTGAGCATCCCAACAAGAGATATCATAAAGAGTTATTTTATTTTGTGAGTCCAACCATGCTTTTAAGGGAAAAATATGTTGCTTATTCTCAAGGGAAGTCTGTCCCAGAATGTTGTCTTACCAAATTTTTATGTGCTTACCATTACCAGAGGAACAAGAAAGGATCTTGAAAATGAGAGGAAGTGAGGCTTTGAGAAGATGCCAATTTTTAGAGTAAGATGAGGGGGGAGCTAAATTATGAAGGTATTTCATGTGAGGACCCGAAAAATACTTTGTGTTCAATACATATTTCCACAATTATTTTCGACTAGTTATCAACCTCCAAATTATTTTGGCTCCCAAAGATTTGTTCATAATAGAAGTATCTTGAATTCCCAAACCACCATAATTTTTTGGAGTGCAGACAATGCTCCAGTTGACCAAGTTAAAATATTTGGAGTTGGATTTCCCCCTTGCCAAATAAAATTCCAAAGATCCTTAACGAATGAGTTGCAAAAACATATTGGATCTAGAATCATAGATAATTGATAGAGAATGAGGCCATTTAGCATAGAATTGAGAAGAATTATTCTTCCTAGAAGTTTCAAACAAAGAGCTCCTCATTGGTTAAATTCATATTTAAATTTATCAAGGATAGGCTGCCAAGAGGAGGTGGGAATATTTTTCAAGTTGATAGGGATTCCTAGGTATTTAAAATATTGTCATTTCTCATTTTATTGGAAATTAAAGGTGTTGGTTATTGCTCTGGAAAGATTGGGGTTGAAGTTCCACATGTAAATTTGAATTTTGGCATTATTGACGAGTCCTCCAAAATATTTAGTGAACATGTCCAGAATTATTTTAAATCTTAAGGAAAGAATGGTAGAGAAAGAACTACTTAGGAGGGTATCATCTGCAAATTGAGAGTGATATAGCCTTTTGGTTCCTGAAACGATTTTGATGCCAAGAATTTATTTTTGGCTTCTGAAAAAGTCAAAGGATCTGCTAAGTGCTTCAGCCATAAGGACATAGAGGATAGGAGAGAGGGGGCATCCTTGTCTCATACCTGGGGAGGCTCTAAAAAAATTAGTAGGGTGACCATTTACCAAGGGGGCTATCCAAGGGATATAAAAGATAGTTGAAAACCAAATGAGGAAGGAGGGGTCAAAGAAACATTTAGCTAGAATATCCAGAAGGAACCTGTGTTTGACTCTATCAAAATCATTAGCCATATCAAGTTTGATAATCATCCCTTTCTCTTTTCTGGAGTTTCTTGAGTGGATTTCCTCTTGGATAAGGATGAAATTATATATTCTTTGTATTTTTTCAACAAAACCTCCTTGAGAGGGAGAGATGAGCTTGGGAAGAAAAGGTTTGATCATATTTTCAATAACTTTGGATGTGATTTTATAAGAAACATTGAAAATAGAAATGGGTCTGTATTCGTTGAAGGAGGATGGATTTACCTCTTTGGGAATAAGATCCAAGAAGGATGAGTTGGTATTTCCTTGAATATGTGTTGATCTCTATACATATTTGACCATCCGAATTAGATCAAATTTTATTATATGATAATAGAGTTTGTAAAAGTATGTTGAGAAGCCATCAGGACCTAGGGCTTTTTTTGCTTCCATTTTTTGTATTGAATTAAAAATTGCAGGTTCTTGGATCTCTTTTGATAATGAGATGGTGTATTGCTAGGAAATGGCTTGAGGGATATGCTCCACTAGTTCAGTGATGTCTTCCTAGTGCTGGGATGGTGGTTCCGAGTATAGAATTTTGAAGTGATGAAAGGTTTCTTCTTTTATTCTGGCAAAGGAAGAGACCACTTCTCCACTCTCATTTGTGATTTCCTTAACAATGTTCCTTCATATCCAAACTTGAGCCTATTTGTGGAATAACTTTGTGTTTCTATCCCATGCTTTCATCTGTATACTTCTATATTTCAATCTCCATTTTTCCTCCTCTACTTTTAAAGTGATATGGTATTTCTATAAGGATTTATGATCTTCTCTTAACAAATCTTTTGCTATTGTTGCATTTTCAATCTTCTGTTGGAAACATTCCACCTCTTTGGAGAGAGTTTTTATTCAAGGAATGAGGAATTTGTATAATTTTTCAACCCAATACTTTATTTATTTCTTGGTTCTTTATAACTTTTGTTCCCAAACGTGAACTGGAGATACCATGATCCAACCATACAATGAGGAGGAGATGATGTCCATAAAGGACATATCCTGAGCCCAAATGGGATTAAAATGAAAAAGAATCATCCCTAGACACTCTTGTATTGAAAGAGATAATGAGATCATCATATCGTCAGAGCCTCCCCATGGTAGAATGTTAGATGAGTAGGAAATGTTGTCTTCGAGATAGTGGTTACTGACCAAAAATATGTCTAGTCTCATTGTTATGTGGCCTTTTCCCTTTCTCTTGTTGGTCCAGTTGTACTTGTTTTTATTTAGCTTGATGTCATATAAATCGAGGGAGGATATCAAGTCTTCCAGATGCTCTCTTGAGGGATCTAGAATTAGGAATCCCCCTCTTTTTTATTTTGAATGTAGGGTAGTGTTGAAGTCTCCTGCAATGATAAATTAAGTATTTGTGCTCAAATTTTGGAGGCCTAGGATCGAATTCCAGCATTGGTGATTTTTATGATAATTTTTTGGCATGTACACATTGATTATAGTAAATTTGTCTCCCATCACCACTAAAGAGAGAGAGAGATACTTGAATCTAATGGAGAATAGACTGGATACTTTCGAGTTGGAAAAGATGAGAATTCCAGAGTGTACATAGACCACCCAGTACACCTTGAGAGTTGATTATTGATCCTTTACTTGTGTTCCAATTTTTTTTAGTTTCAATAATAGTTTATTCCTTTTGCATTTTGGTTTCCTAGATTAAGAGAACCTATGATTTTTATTTTTTTACTAGGGACATCACCAATTCCAATTTACTTGTGCTATCGAGGCCTCTGCAGTTCCAGGAGAGGATTTTCAACATTTATGGGAGGATTTTGAGATCCCTCCTTTCAGAAGGTTTGAACCACTTTGGATTCACAAGCCTCATGTTTATGTTGTTTCCTTAATAACTATTCCATATAATGTTGATTTTGTACCCCTTTCTTTTTCTTTATTTGCTTCCATTTCCCTTTTTTTCCTGTGTGAGTGTCTACCAACTTTCTTGGCCGGTTCACTGAATATTAAGTCTTTTTCTGATTCATCTCCTAATTTTGTAATAAGAGGATTATTTGAGGGGGAAATAAGTGTAATGGATGAGGATGGGGGAGGATCGAAGGGATTTAACAGAAAATAGATGATGTTAACAGGTGAAGGGAAGCATTCATGGGGGGAATCATGAGAGACTTGTGGAGATATTTGGTCAGGGAGATGAGGTTTTCATGCTGAGGGGAATTAGAATTGAAAAAAATAGGATCATAACGATTCAAATTGGAGTTGGGATCCAAAGGATATTTACCTTTTTTGGGAGAGGAAGCTGAGGATTGTTGACCCATTTTTGGTTGTGATACCTCTTTTTCTAGTTGTCTTCATTTCCTTGGTTTTTTCCACTGCTCATTATCCTCTTGAGGCTCTGGTTCATGGACTAATTTAGGCAAAATTTTGGAAAAATTCCCATATTCATGAAAATTCTTTCATTTAAAGGGGAGTTGATCATAATCTATCTATTGTAGGTATGTCCATTCATCCAAAGTGAGTTGAACCACTTTAGGGAGGCCCTTTTCTAGATCAACTTCAACACATATGCGCGCACAGTCCTAGATTCCTTCCTTTGGTTCTACTCTATCAATATATTTTCCTAGCATGTTCCCAATGGCTCTTATTGTTTCATTATTCCAGAAGTGAAGGGGAAGTTAAGGAAGGTGGATCCAAAATGGAACAGTTGAAAGATGATCATTTTCAGGACTGAAGTATCATGTCCATGTATTAATATACATACTTTTGGATCCCATAAAATATGTACCACATCTTAAAATAAAATCATTTTCTTCCTTTAATTCAAACAGAAAGGAAACATAACCTCTCCCACAAAAGGCATAAGAGAGGTTTCCCTTCATCAAGGATTTCCAATTCTTTTCCACTCACATGTTCGTAGTTTTGGGAGATGGCCATATACCTATAAACTAGCCTATTAATCCATTTTCATATAGCTTAAGGNCTTTACTCAAAGAGGCTACCAGTGATGAAAAGGTTGTGATGCCAAGAGGGGGGAGGGCAGGGGTTGTGGGGAGCCACCTGTTGGCATGTTTTTATAGGCAGCGTATTCTTGTCATTGATGGCAAGTAGAACAACAACAATGGAAAATAACCAGGCAAGGAAGATTAGCAGCTATGATGGCATGTCTATAGGCAAGAACAACAGGAATGATAGCATGCTTACAGTTATTGATGGAAAGAACAAAAATGACGAAGGTATGGTTATAAGAAAGAATAATAGCGATGTTGGCAGGTTTACAGTTGGGACACAATAATGGAAAATAGGAAGGCAAGGAAGATCAACAGTGATGATGGCATGGAAAGATTAGAAGCGTAAACTCCATTTCAGAGTTTCGGATATCGAAAGTTGGAGGAGTCAAGAGTCGAGACTCTTTATAACAGGAGTCCCGAAGTTGTGAAATGCAAAATGCCGAAATCCCGAAATAGGCACATCAACAAAGTCTCCATTTCAGAGTTTTGGATACCAAGAGTTGGAGGAGTCAAGAGTCGAGACTCTTCACCACAGGAGTCCCGAAGTTGCAAAATGAGAAACGTTGAAATCCCAAAACATGCACATCAACAACGACTCAATTTCGGAGTTTCAGATACTAGAAGTTGAAGGATTCAAGAGTCGATACTTTTCATCACAGGAGTCCCAAAGTTGTGAAATGTGAAACGTCGAAATCCTGAATCAGGCACAATGAAGGCTCATGAATTTGCGAAATAATCCTAGCCATTGGATCGAGGTTTGATCTAGAACGTTGATCAGGCATGAAGAATTCCCATGAATTTTTGAAATCATGATAAGATCTGGACTATTGGGTCCATAGGACATGTGGCGAAAGATTGTCATTTCCCTGACTGGAAAGTCAAAGGAATGGGGTTCCCTAACCTCTCAAACTCACGATATGAGAAATCGCGAAATAATCCTAGTCATTGGATCAAGGAAAAATTTGGGTCGTCAGATCCAGGAGGTGAATGTGGCATACCACGTCAGAAAGGACAAGTGGAAGACTACGTCAGTATTGACACGTGGCATGATCAGACAATGACAAGTGTCAAGTTGATTTGGCATTTCAGGCCACTGGAATTCATAATTCTGAGTGACACGTGGTAGCTACTCAGGTCACAACACGTCATCGAGTGATGCAAGAGTGACCTCACTCTAGGAGTTTTTCTTCGGGAGTTTTAGCTTCATCACTCCCCCAAAGTCCCGAAGGCTGAAGTCCTGGGGCAGAGGATAGAATTTCGATCACCATGGATCGTGGACCATTGATATGGAGAGAGAAGTACTTGTTTGATTGGAGAGTGGTCATATCTCATGGTCACATTGTCGAGAGTTGGAGAGCAGAGCTATAGAAGACAAGATCTATTTTGGAGCTCGTGACATGGAGAGTCGATACGACTCATCACAGAATCCCCAAAATGCAAAAGTGCAAAATACGTTTTTGAATAAGGTTGTGGTCACAGCCAGTGGTCACATCTGCAGAAGTTGGAGGAAGGAGCTAGTGCAACCAAGCTCCATTTCGGGGATCGCGACTTGGAGTGTCGAGACACTTCATCACAGGAATGTTGAAATTTCGAATGCCGAAATGCCAAAATTCCAAAATTTCAATGTAGTTGGTAGTCATCGTCGGTGGTCACGTAAGTGGAAGGAGCTAGCATAGCTAGGCTCCATTTCAAGGTTCAAACTATAACTACTAGAAACCACTGATGGTTTATTCCATAGGACTCAAAGAGACTTCAGGGTGATCGCCAGATAAGCTGAAGGGTCTCGAGGCATCTTGAAATGAAATGAAGGGTGTTCATACAAACTATTGACAGATGGACGACTGTTGGAGCCTGGAACTGCAACAAAGGGAATGAGATTGACTGTGACAGAGAAGATGAAGGATCTCAACTAATGGAGAGGCTAAGTAATCTCGGCATAACGCTCAGTGAGGATGAACGCATGGGTTTAACTACCAGAGAAGTTGAATAGTTGTAATGATGATTAGGCAAAGCACTTGACACAAGGAGAGCATGCAAAAGCATTGTGAATAGAGGATGCAGAAGATGCATAGAGAGTATAAAAACAAAAAAAAAAGAAGAGATTAGGGGCGGTTGAGAGTGATTTATGTGGGTAGAAGGAGGCAGAGTGCAAAAACTGAAATGCACAGAAGAGGAATGGTGCACAGAAGGGACATGGCGCACAGAGCATAAAAGGCATAAGAACATAAATCATAAGGAAAGTGTACAAGAAGACATTGATGCAAGTAGAGCAGAGAAGTGTAGCAGAACAATGATGAGATCGGTAAGCCATTGATAAATATTGTATCACTGTGATAAAATTATATATAGAAAAATTTATATTCTAGGGTGGTTGGGAGGTTCTAGGGAGGATTGTTTTCCTCAAAGGTTCAATTGGGTGCTTGAACACAGGGAGTTGTAGCCAGAAAAACCAGGGTGGCAGGGTGGTGCAAGGGAGAACTGTTGTTCTCTGTTTTACAGGTTGGTGCCTGTGTGACTGGAAGTTGGTGCTTCCATCCAATTGGTGTTGGAACACTTAGGGAGTTGTTGCTTCCTTCTAGTGGGTGCTAGAGAAACCAGGGAGTTGGTGCTTCCTTCTAGTGGGTGTTAGAGAAACCAGGGAGTTGGTGCTTCCTTCTAGTAGGTGCTAGAGAAAACAGAGAGTTGGTGCTCTCAGCAAGTTACAACGTGCAAAACAGAGGTTGTAGCCTCACACTGAGTTGGAGCTCATATGTATGATAATGTAAAGAATGTAAATATTACTTATCATACCAAGAAGAAGAGGTTTTTACCCTTTATGGGTTTCCTCAGGAAACATCTGTCTCTGTGTATCTCATATGTGTGAATGATGTTGAATGTTCTATTTCTTACTTCCCTGCATTACTTTGATCATCATTGAGAGTTCTGTAATGAATTTAAAATGAGCATAATTGTTTAAGCATGGT
>ML842068.1:12805-23275 GCA_009831015.1 Picea engelmannii
ACTTTTGACTTAAAACTCCTAAGTCAAAGTGAAATTAGAATCATAAAGTAAAGTATGAGGGTAAAAGTCTTCCCCCTTTGTGCTTAGAGACTCATAAGCACATGGGGACCACTTTCCAAGGTATCCAAATCTCAACACCTGATGCTTTGCCCAGGGATCACCCAAAAAAGCAGTGAAGTGCTTATCTTTGAGTAAAGGTTACCCACAATATAATAAAGAATGCTTACAATGTTAGTTGAAGGATGGGAGGTCTCATCACGAGCTGACCTATCACGTCCATGAATATCTAGTGGTATGACATTGCCATCATTTGGTCACCAAACCAAGGTAATGGCTCTCAGTTGCATGGTTGAGAGAAAGGGGGTCTCATCGCAAGCCAGCCTTCTCATTTCCACTAGGTGTTTGTGGGTGACATTGCCATTATCTCGTCACCACGCCAGGGCAGTGACCTTCAACCTCTCCTTAAAATTATGAAAGAATAAAAGAATGGCAATTAATGGGCTTGGAAAAAATGCATTGCATACGAAAGTACCACACAACCCTCTACAAAGGCACCCATGAATGAGACACTATGACCCCTTATATGTCATGAGCCCTATGCCCATTGAGTCTTGACCCCAACAACTTCATCCACTTTACATGGCTTAGAGAGGGATCTCTTGGAAACTCTCCTTGACCTACGACAAGATCTACCCAATAGGATGTAATGTTCCCAAGCCAATTTTTTCGCTCAGAACACTAACTGCATACTGTTTAACTAATGTGTGTGTGTTTGCTTGCAAGTTTACTTATGAGTTAGGTCTTAGGGTTTATAGTTCAGTTAACAAGCATAGATCTGAAGATATAACAATGGAAATACAAGATATGACCAGCAACACAAGATATGGAACTAAACAGCATAGATCTGACCTTTATTGATATAATAAGCAAGAACCTGATACAATAAGGATGCAGATCTGAAATAACATCAGATAGATCCAATAGATAAGATATGAGCTGCTACAAAATGCTCCTGATAAGAAGATGCAAGCCTCCAAAGGCTGAATACAAGATGAAGACCAATATAAGAAGAACCAGGGTCAAGTCCAAACCCCCTCGTTGATGACACGTCCCCCTGAAGAGCTGAGAAGACCCAATATTTCGACCTAGCTGATGGAAGCCTCCAAACGATTCCAAGCCCTGTACAATGATAGATCGGGGTGAGAACCCCCTCCTGAAGTCTCAGGCCGAAATGCCAAGAGATGCTCCTCCAAATGTTGAATCCTCAAGTGAAGTTGCGCCCTCTTGAATCCTGTCACTGAATACTGTCAATGCCCAATAATTCGGCCCTGATGAAGGAGCCCTCCAAATGCCCTGAAACTTCCAAGAAAGATAGATCGGGACAATACAAGTCACTAGGTGAAGTCTCAGGGTCAGATGTGAAGTATAACCCTTCCAAACTGAATAGATCTAAATCTCAATAGCACCCTCCTTCTCTCCAAATCGTGCCAATGCTCTAAGAAATCATCCGGCAAGAGTAACCCTCTCAAAATACACCAGAACTGATGCTCAAGGCCCTGCAAGAAAAACCCAAGTGCTAGAATGTCCAAAAGCCCTGCCAATCTCTTGGATCGAACTTCCTTCAATGAATGGTGTGCCCCCCGGCTAAAATCCCTCAAGGGTACGACCTGCAGATGTCCTGAATGAGTGATGATACCTGTAACTGTTGTAGAATGGTGTGGGTGGAGTATTTCAGCCCCGAGACCAAGCTTGGAACAAGATAGGTGGAATCTTTCACCACCGAATTGTTCTCTAGGGTTTGTATTCTCAAAACCTTCAAAATTGTGTGCTCAAGAGCCCAAAAGTAATTTGCAATAATAATCCAAGATGCGTGAGAGGTGCACCCTAGGCTTTCCTTTATACCTCCATTCTATTCTTCTGTTTAGTTAACCCTTAGGTTCAACTCCTAACTCAACCTCAAGTGTTCTAATTCTTCAGTGAGTTACTTTTTACCTTTTCAAGTCAACTTAATATTATAACGTTGAGTCTGGTTGACTTTTCCCCCTACTGCATGAGACTATAGTCTAGTGGGAGTGACTAGACTACTAAGTCCCTCCAATCCTCTTCATCAAGAGGTGGGGGACATTACATAGGACACCTCGTCAACCCTCCCATATTCAAGCTTGACAAGTCAAATAGTGTCTTTGAGCAATTAATTGTTTGATATAGTGATCTTTGATGCATATGCTTAGGTGGCTCGTTTATTGATTGGATTCACTTATCATGATGTTATGACTTGAGATCCTTGGAGGGCGTGCTCATTTGTCTTTGTAGGACATAGTTGGTGGACAGTTTTTGGAGAACAAGCCTAACTTGGGCTTCCTTGGGGCTGGAAGCCCACAGGTTGAATGCCAAGGGCCCACATGTCGGATGAAGAAGATCAAACTTGAAAGGCCTTGAAGATGGCTTGGACGATGTATCCTAGCCCCCACATGCCAAACGTTTTTCCTAGGAGAGGCAAAACATCTCCTTTTTTAGCATGACGTCATCTAGGGGGTTAGGGCTTGGTGGTGATGTAGCTACTCGTTGACACATGGATGTTTTGGGGAGGAGGAGATCTTCACCATGAGGAGCTTGCCTAGATGCTTGACATGTGGCCTTTGGAGGCCTACCCATGCTTCTCCAACACCAACGACTTCTTCTAAGTGGCAAAAGGTCCCCTAAAGGGGAGACGTCCATGTAAATTAAGGTTTTATTATGTGCAAAAGTGAATTTTAAATGAATTATTTAATATTACTTTGTTAAAGGGGGAAAGATTAAGGTTGTTGACCCCTAGTCTTGAGGTTTACCCCTTAATTTGTGGACAAATCTGTTTATTTTTCAATGAGTAATGTTAAGTATGAAGTTCATTCCATTTTAGCATTTAACCATAACCATTAATGTTGCAGCAACCAAGATCACAAGAAGAAGCACCATGCACAAGAACACAAGAAGTATCTTGGGAAACCCTTCTCAACAAGGGAAGAAAACCCAGCCAAATCCTTTGCTATATTCTTCAAGAGAAATTCCTTCACCACCAAGAAAACCTAGCACACAAGAGGGTGCTCAAACTCTAGAAGACTAGCGCCCAAGAGAGGTGCACACTTTTCCCAAGAAGGTGTACTTGCTGAAATTTCAAAACTCACTTGAAAGATATGATTCCCCAATGGGGAATTTACCTTTACTTATACTAACCTGAACCTATCAACAGAAGTGTCTATTGGCACAACAAGGCCGACCTCACTAGCTTATAATATAATTAATATTAACCAGATTAATTATCTTTTATATTAATTACCAGTAACATTAAGGTGGGGCCGACCTGTACCCTTTACATTACAATTAGGGTTACAGACAGGTCTGACTCTTGAACAATATAGCAAGGGAACTTATACACCCACTAGTGCTCATCCACTAGGGGCACATCCATAGGGATGTCCATATATCTGGCTCACTGCATTACACAGAGGAACCGCTTCTTCACACATTCACCTATGCTCGTCCACAGGCACGTCCACTCAACAGATCTTCTTTTCCACTGCATTACACAAGAGAGTCATCTGGAGTTTCTCGTCAACTCTTCTTCTTAGAGGAGGCTAATACATCATCTGTATTTCTGTTCTCATGACGATGCACCCAACACTTTGGGATTTCACACGTTCACCTTGTGCTCAGCCACAGGCACGTCAAACTCAGCAGATCGCCTTTCCCACAGGATAATCATCTGGAGTTCTTCTCAACTCTCTGAATGGAGGAGGTCATCTCTACGTTCCAGCCCTGTCTCGAATAGGAACCACACACCCTCTTCAGGGGCTTTCTCTCAGGTTTGTAAGCTGGAGAATATCTCACATGGCTGCAATGATCCACATCTCACAGGTTTGTAAGCTGGAGAATGTCTCACATAGCTGCAATCATCAACAAAGTCACCTTGGTGACATTTTGTATAAATAAGAGATCATAAGATCTCATTTGAACATAACTCTCCCTCTCCCTCTTGTGAGAGGACTTGGATCTGAAATTTTCGCTACACTTGGCTATATTTGTCTCTTGTGCACTTGTTTATGGCTATCTCTTGTGAATGGTTGATGGAGAAGTGAGGCGCTAGCCTTGGAGGAATACTTTCTAGCTTTTAAGGTGGATTCTCTTAGCATCTTTCTTGATTTTGGTATGGTCTCTTACTCTTATGCTATCATTCTTTCAAGTCAAGGATTGTTGTGCTAGGAGCTAAGTGTGAAGTAAGAGTATTTACACCCCCACTCTAGTCTCCATCATTTATTGCCTAAAGTTCATTGATGTTGCAAGGGTTTGTTTGAGGAAGTAAGAGGATTTACACCCCTCATTCTCAAACCCTAACTAAAGATACTTGCCTTGGAAAGTAAGAAGATTTACACCCCCAAGGAAGTAGCATCTCTAGTTCATTTATTTGACTCCATTAACCCAATAGTAAAGGCACTAGTCATCTATTTTTTGCATTGGAGATATAAAATCATTGCCTTGTGTTGAATTTAAAGCAGCTGCAAGAGCCATTCTCCGGGAGGATAGCAAAGACCCTAGCTAAGATCTAGGGCCCCCAGTGCACTCCTGGGGTTCTTGGTCTGGGACCAAACAGTCAGAGCCATGGAAAAAGACCCTTGTAAGGGCCCTCGGTAGATAATCGGGGTTCTTGGTCTGGGACCAAGCAACAAAAGACCCTTGTAAGGGCCCCCAATAGATAACTGGGGTTCTTGGTCTGGGACCAAGCAAATAAGTCCCTAGATATGTCTACGGCCCCTGGACATGTTCCAGGGTACCCATGTCTAAGGCATGGGTTGATCCTTGGTCTTGTACCTTGGTGGATAAGACCCCAAATATGTTCTGAGGCAACCTGGTCCTTGATCAGATAGTTGTTGGTGTGTGACCCTCCTGAAGGTGGGCATGACCACATGAGGGATGTATCCCATATGCAGTGAAGATAAAGTTGATTGGTCACCTTGAGAAGTATATGGACATGTGTAAACCTCTCCTAAACCCACCACCCTTGGTTTTTGGGCTTAAATTTGTTTARGGGTTTGTATTTTGTATTTTGGGGTTAATATAAGAAATATTTAATTAATATAAATTATAAATATATTTAATTAATATTTATATTAATTAAATATATTATTTTTAATTATATTTCTTTTATTCTAACCCTTACCCAAAAGTATAAATAAGAACCCCTCCCCCTTCACTCTTACACTCACTTATCCTCTCCTCCTAAAGAAAGTGGCGGATTGCTCTCTTGGTCTGCGGCCTCCTGGTGACAGTTTGCGGCCTCCTTGTTTCATCCTGCAGCCTCCTTGTGACAGTGCTCAGCCTTCCTTTGACAGCAACTCGACCCTCCTTTTTGTGACAGCCTGGTCCTTGCTTGTTTGCTTGATGTTGTGTGAATGTTGAGGGTGTGTATGCCTTTGCTGAAGTATTTCTATTGCTGCTCTCCTTGACTGTGACAGCCAGCTGGCCCCCTTTCTTCTACCAGTGATACCCTCCTAGCAGCCTGTCGTCCCCTTTCTTAGAACAGATCTGGGATCTGTGAGGCCACGGCATCTTATAGGGATAGTTGTTCATTCACTACAGGTAGTCATCCCTCCTTCTGGTTGTTTATTTCTGCGAGAGGGTTTTGGGTTTTTGGTGTGAGGGTTTTATGGTGGTTTGACAGTCAAATACTTCTCTTGTCAAAGATCTGACCCTTGAGGCAGATCCATGACACATAAGACTTATCTGAGCATATTCTAGTGGCTTATTATCTCTCAGGTGTGCTATGCTCCTCTTCTTCTTACAGAGGTAAGATTATCAAGAGGTAAGGTACTTACAGTTCAGATCTCTTTTGTTCATGCCCAGATTTATTTATTTAGCCTAGATCTATCTAATATGCATGTTCAGCTTTATCTACTGTTTATCTAACTGTTGTTTATAATTAGGAGTGACTTCTAGTTCAGATCTGAATATGCATGTTCAGCTTTACTGTTTATCTAACTGTTGTTTATGATTAGAAGTGACTTCTAGTTCACATTTGAATGTTTTGATCACTCAGAAATTATCTATGGTTCAGATCTACATTGTTGTTCATGTTCAGACCTATTATTCAGATCTAACACTCTAGCATGCTCTGAATTTGTTTATATCTATCTGTTGTTTATGATCAGAATTAATTTCTAATTCTGATCTGAGTGTTTTGCTCACTCAAAACTGTTTAAGCATTAGATCTATTTGTTGTACTTGTTCAGATCTAATTTTTGGTTCATATCTAACTATTCAGCATGCTTAGAATTTTTTGAAGTTTAGATCTATATAAGTTGAATGTGTTTATGATGATTTTGTCTACAGAATTTAAAAAAAAAAAAAGGTAGATTCTTGTTATCTTTACCAATTTCTAACACCTTGGGAAACGTGAATTTTCGTCTTTTGAAAGATCTCTTACTTGGAGTTGGTTTGCCTCATTGAGAGGAGTCTTCCCCTACTAGGGTGTCCCCTCTCTCCCACTACTTTACTTGTTGTTACAAACCCGAACCTACAGCCATTAGGGCTGATCTAACCTAGATAAATTACTAACCATAACTCCTAAAACTAACCCTAGACTAGCTCCTAAATTTTGTTCATTTACTCTACTAACTAGGGAGCATCTTTTGGGCTAACTGTTAGCATATTTTGATGGTGTAATTTGTTGATATAAGTGACTGAAAGCTACAGCCATAAGGCTGCAATTTTCTGCAAAAAAGTACATGTTTACAACAGCCATTTTTTCTTGCCTCTTAAGTGCCATTTTTCAGCCTATATTCATTGCTAATCTTGATGTTGATTTGATTAACTAGTTTAGATGTTTGTATGCTGATTTAGATGCTTTCTTTGCTGATATAAACTGTCATTTATTGCTGCAAATTAGGGACAGCAGGCTTAACTTGCTGATCCATACTAACATATATCATTGCAAGTTGGATTTTCTTGTGTCTCGGGCAGGTACAATCATCCGGAGAAGTACTATACCTTTGGGGCAACAATCACTTGACTTACAAGGCATCTCTTCCCACATTTCAGTCCATTTAGATTTGACCTCTAGGGGCTCCACTTCCATCTCTATCCATCCCCATCTCATTCCCCCTAAGGTCACCGGGATCGCCCCCCTAAAGTGACCTAGTCACCCTTGAAGTGCGGGACCTACATCGAGGTGACATTGGGTGTAGGATTCCCAAGTTGTAGTACTTGCTTTTGTGGTTGGGTCGGGCTTTGCCCATCCTACAACTTGCTCTATAACATGGCCCATATGGCCTCACATTGGAGAATGACTGTCAATGCTGCCAAATTTAACATTTTCTACCCAATAGGTCACCATGACAACCCTCCCATACTTAAGTTTGGCAAGTTGTATAAGGTCTTTGAGCATTTGTTTATTTTGAAAAGGGGGTGTTATCGCACAATTTGTACTTACCCAAAGCCCAAGGCAAGTGGATACAAAATTAGCGTAATTGGGAATGACCTATCACTGTCACCTTAATAGGAAACCCTTTCTATTTAGGAGTATATCACAGTGCCCCAGGGGAGACGTCCCCAGTGACCTGAGGGTTTGAGAAGGCCAAGGCAAATGATACAAGAAAGTTCCTCCCCTCTCACAGATCACTCAAGTCAAAAGGTTCCTTGTGTCTTATTAGAGATGAATCAAAAGAGTAATGTTGTGTACCTACCCAGAACAAGACAACAAAGAGGAAAATGGCACTTTCCAAGTACCAAAATGATTTTAATGCTTCATAAGACGATGAACTCTTAAAAAATACACTAGCTGATATGAAATTGCAGCAGTATAACAATTTATAACAGCAATGATAAATTTGTAACAGCCACAATAATTATGCTTCAAAATGCTTGAGAAAAGACCTGCAATAATAGTTTTAACTAGGCAAATTGATATTAGATAGTCACAAGCAGTTTTAGCAATGTCTAGCTAGCATAAAATGTCACTTTTAGGGTCAATTTGTTGTTGTTAGATGGCTGTAGCAATCTTTTGCAACAGCAGCAAGTTAGTTAGTGAATTTAGATCATCTAAGGTTAGTAGAAGTTAGTAAATGCTCCAAGGAAGATGGTTTGAAAGTTGTTTGATCAATCAATCATTTGTAGTGAGTAGACTAGTGCCTTTTACGGTAATGGAGTCAATGATAGCAGCAGCAACTCTTAGAGGAAAATAGCAATGATAATACTTAGTCAAAGGAGATGGAGAAAATGAGAGAGGTGTTGGAAATGTCATCTTGAAGAAGTATATGAAGAAGAACCTATAGCTCCCTAAGTTGCAAAACCAATGAAGGAAGTTACAGTTACCCCTGATGATGAGATTCCAGAAGATCATGATATGATAGAATCTCAAGAACCTCCCCAAATGACGATCTCTCACAAGAGAAAGAAGCTTGGGCAAGGGAACTTATTCGAGATGGAGAAAAGTATGGTGCCCCAGAAGGAACTATGAGACAAAGCAAGAAGCCTAAGCCATTCTCCAGTTATATGGCCTTGATGTGTGATCTCATAGAGAAGGAACCTACTTGCTTTGAAGAAGCCATTCAACAAAAAGAATGGGTGGATGCCATGACGGAAGAATACCAGTCCATTATAAAGAATGATGTATGGGAAATAGTTCCCAAACCAAAGAACAAAGATTGGTATCTTCCAAATGGATATACAAGAAAAAACATGTTGCAGATGGAAGTATTGAAAAACATAAAGCTAGATTCGTAGCTCATGGATTTTCTCAAAAGGAAGGCATTGATTATGAAGAGACGTTTGCTCCTGTAGCCAGATACACTTCTATCAGAACAATCATAGCTCTTGCAGCCAAGATGAAGTGGAAGTTACACCAGATGGATGTGAAAACAGCCTTCTTGAATGGTGTTATTGAAGAAGAAGTGTATATAGAACAACCACAAGGGTTTGAAGTCGAAAATAGAAAGACTCATGTCTACAAATTGAAGAAATCTTTGTACGGGTTAAAGCAAGCTCCTAGAGCTTGGTATGGCAGAATTGACAGTTTCCTGATGAGCTTGGGCTTTACCAAGAGTAAAGTTGATTCTAACCTTTACTTCAAGGTTATGAATGATGAGCCAGTTATATTGTTGATGTATGTAGATGACTTATTCTTAACTGGAGAAGAAAAGCTCATCACAGATTGTAAGAAGAAGCTCGTTGCAGAGTTTGAGATGAAAGACCTAGGCCTGATGCATTACTTCTTAGGTCTTGAAGTTTGGCAGAGCCCAGATAAGATCTTCCTTAACCAAGGGAAGTATGCAGTTGAAATAGTGAAGAGGTTTGACATGTTGAAATGTAAAGCCATGAACACACCCATGGAACCAAAGTTGAAGCTCTTGGTAGATACTTCGTCAGAATTGGTTGATGCTACTCTGTACAGACAGATTATTGGTTTGTTGATGTATCTGACGAATACCAAGCCAAATATATGTTTTGTTGTGAACACCTTGAGTCAGTATCTGGTAGAGCCCAGACGTGTTCACCTTGTAGCTGCAAAACATGTGATGAGATACCTTAAGGGTACGTTGGAATATGGTCTCTGTTATACTGGAGATCATGACTTCAGACTGTATGGATATACTGATTCAGATTGGGATGGAAGTGTTTTTGATAGAAAGACCACTTCAGGATGTTGCTTCAGTCTGGGGTCAGCCATGACTTCATGGCAAAGAAGGAAGCAATCCAGTATTGCTCTCAGCACGACAGAAGCGGAATACATTGCAGCATGTTCCGCCAGTTGTGAAGCCATATGGCTTCGAAACTTGTTGACAGATCTATTCGATCTGGAGATGGAAGCCACCGTGATTCTATGTGATAACCAGAGTTGAATAAAGATGACGGAGAACCCTATCTTCCATGATAAGTTGAAGCACATAGAGATCCGGTATCATTACATTCGTGATATGGTGCAGAGGGGAGCTATAAAGCTCCAATATGTTGGCACAGATGAGAAGGTTGCAGATGTGTTGACCAACCCTATGTTTCGTGTAAAGCTTAAGCACTTCCGAGACAAGCTTGGTGTTGTCCAAAAGGACCTCCCTCGAAAGGGGGAGTGCTTTTGACGATACTATAGTATCTTGACCAATGTTGCCAGAGCACGAAGCGAAGCGGGAGCGTTTTTAGGAAGCGAAGCGTCGGTAGCGTCATTTTCAAAAAATCCTTGGAAGCGAAGAGTCCCGAAAGCGTCTATTATATATATATATATATATATATATATATATATATATATATTGCATTTATACTAAAAAAAAACATGGAGAAAGACAAATTAGTTGCAGAATGTATAAAAACATGCATATTTGTACATTGTAACATTAAAATGGCATCCATAGTAGTAAGTAGTAGTACATCAATGATTAATCATTCGAGCATCAACCATCTAGAATCTAGCAATTACAAACTTACAAACCAACATACAAATTTTTAAGC
>ML842068.1:26649-40048 GCA_009831015.1 Picea engelmannii
AGCGAGCTTCCGAGGCCGGAGCGGGGAGGGGCGCTTCCGGTAACACTGATCCTGACCAATAGCGGGTAGCTCCGTTAGGATTTTATATCCTAGGGGATTAATCATCCCTGGGTAGATCCCGAAGGTCCGGTAAGGACGGTTTGTCAGAGTACCTGTGCATGTATATCTCAGTTGTGGTCATTAGTGGTAGCTCCGTTAGGATTTTATATCCTAGGGACTCTTATGATTCCTAGGCAGATCTCGAAGGTCCGGTAAGGATGGTCTGTCAAAGTACCACTTGGTAGCTCCGTTAGGATTTTATATCCTAGGGAATCTTATGATTCTTGGGCAGATCCCGAAGGTCCGGTAAGGACGGTCTGTCAGAGTACCACAAAATGTTGTTGTTGCACCTGCCTCATTCTGTTGTCATATGTTGATGATGTTCTTGTTCTAGCCTCATGATGTTGATGATGTTGTATCAACCTCATGTTGTTGTTGATGATGTATCAGCCTCATGTTGTTGATGATGTTGTATCAGCCTCGTGTTGTTGATGATGATGTATCAATCTTGTATTGATTGATGATGTTGTATTAGTGTTTTACTAATTGATGTTGATGCAGATAATGATGATGATGCTACTGCAGCTCCATGATGTGAAAGATGATGTTGTTGATGATGAGAAAGACTTTCGATGATTTAGAGATGTGTCAGTCAATGTTCCAGATGTTGATGATGATGATGCCCTCTCCTTCTCCTGATGATGATGTTGTATTGGGTTATGTCAGTAGAATACCCTTCTTGTTAAGGGGGAGTGTTGAAATATTGTAACTGCGAAGAATATTCTAATTATAATTGAGTTATTTTCTTATAGATCAAATCCCCTTTTGTGGATTGATCATGTTGGGCTTTGTATAGGACCAAATCCCCTTTTGTGGAATGGTCAAACCATGGTTATATGGTGTTGTTTGTAAAGTCGGCCCCTAGGGCTAATTAAAGTGGTTTTAAGCACTAGTTGAAGAAGTCGGCCCAGCTTGGTGAAGAGACATAACCATAGCGCTCCACAACTAGTATAAATAAGTGAGGAGGGTGCCTCACTTACTCACTCACTTAGTCACTCATCTAGTGCGCATCTTTTAGAGGTAGTTGCAGTTGCAAGGAGTAGAAGAGAGAGGCACATGCTTAGTGTTGGATTATCTTTAGTGTTTTGGTCTTTATATTGGCATTGTATTGGCAATCTATATTAAGGATGTTTTTGCTGGGTTTTCTCCCCCATGAGGGTTTCCCAGGATAAAATGTTGTCTACCTTGTGTTCTCTCAGTGATCCTATTTTGTGCTATTATCTTTGAAAAGCATTAAAACTTAACATAGACGTCACATGGAAGCTAGGGTTTTTGATGGGGTTCTCATGGTTGATGGTGATGTGACATGGTTTTATGGAGAGAGAAACACTTGGCATACAATAGAGCACTTGGTGGCAGGGCACATGGCCTTTGGAGGCCCAACAATCTTCACCAAAGGGCTCAACGTCTTTCTAGGAGGCCTAACATCACCCTTTAGGGCATGACGTCACCCCTAAAGGGGGAAATTACTTTATGTATTTGTAATTTCAAGTTGTAAAGGACAAATAGGGAGGGTCGACCTCTCTAATTTGACGTTGACTTATGGAAAAGTGGAAAAATTGGTTTGTAGTGATCTTGTATAAATAAAGGTCACTTTTATTTCATTTGAACATAACTCACTTGAGAATTACATAACATTGGCTGAAATTTTCGCCCTATTTGGGCATTTTTCTCTATCTCTCTCTCTCTTGGTGCATTGTGGATGATCTTTCTTGTCTTTTGGTGAAAAAAAAGCTAGGCGCTATCTCTTGGATGCTTTATTCTTGGTATGTTGGTGGAATATTCTTGATAAGGGAGGGTTTCTTCATGCTTTTCTTGGAATTTGTAAGGAATTTCTGCATTTATTGTGTCGTTTTCTTCTTGTTTCAAGCTATATTTGTCTAAACCCTTGGAGGAGTATAAGGGCATACACCCTCCATCAAGATCTACTTTGTTTTCATTGAATAAGCTAATTTGCAAAGGTTGCTACAAGGTGTAAAAGGGCTTACACCCTTGTAGATTTACCTTGCTAGGTTTTGTTTGCTCTAGGAAGTAAAAGAGCTTACACCCCTAGACAAGTAACAAACCCTAGCTCTTACACAAGAGACTCCATTAACCCAATTGATAAGGCACTAATCTACTTGCATTGGAGATATAATATTGTTGCATTGGTATACGTGAAATATTGAGACATTGCAATTGTCTAAGTTGGATTTGATTCTACATGCTATAAGCCTTCTTGTGCCCTAGGGGCATCTTGATTGGCCTAGTGATTCTTTTTGCTGTTACAAATTAATGCTACAGCCATTAGGGCTGCTGCAAAATCATCTTTCCTTCATCTATTGCTCACTATTCTACCACTAAAATTCACTTGCAAACTGCCATCATTAAACTACTTGTTATTGGCTATCTTTTCGGTGGATTGTTTGTTGATTTTGGTGGCTAGAAGTTGTTGCTGTAATAATTGTTTGCTACAGCCATTAGGCTGTTATAAAAACTTGCCGATAACATCACATAACAGGCCCCTAATCACCACCAAAGTCTTGCTTTAATCATTGGAAGTTTGACTAGTCATTGCTAGCTTTATTTCTGATATCTTGTATTAGATTTTGGATGGTTAAAATTGCAGCCATTAACATCATTCATTGCTGATCTATTTATTTCTATACTGCTGCAATTTGGGTCAGCAAAGATTCTTGCTTGATTCCCCTTGATGAAAGGCTTGGTTTATCATCTTTTGTCTTGTTCCAGGCAGGGATAACATTGTTTTGCAGGTATCTAACACTTGGCAACCATTCGCCTTCTTACAAGACTCATTATCAAGCCTTTCTTCATCTCCAAACTTGACCTATAGGAGTGTTCATTCATCATCATCTCACTTTCCATCTCAACCCCCCTATGGTCACTGGGATTCCCCCCTTGTGGTGATTCCATAATCACTAAAGCGAGGGGAGTGTCTATCTAAGGTGACAGTGGGTAGGTACTCCCGTAGTTGTCTCACCTTTGTGGTTTGGGTTGGGCTTTTCCCAAGCTACAATCCATGCAATAACAGGCCCCATAGAACCTAAGCCTTACACCAGCATCGATCCATCTTAACCCTAGATCTATTAAGCACCAAGAGGGATCAAAAAGAAATCAAAGCACAAACCTAGATCTATTAAGCACCAAGAGGGATCAAAAAGATATCAAAGCACAAACCTATTGATACTTAAAAGATCAGGGTTAAAATGGAACTCTGCTGGTTTATTTTATCACTATACATTTTTATTAGTCTTTTCATTTTACGGCCCTCAGTTTTTTTCAGTTTAGTTTACTAACATCACAGACATGACACATCTAGGTGCAACACAATTGCATTGCCTAGCAAACTTTTCATGCGGTGTCTACTCTGTTCTAGTTGTGAGAACTAACAACTTTTATATCTGACTTAACTATGCAGATCGCAGCTGGGATGGATATTTTTAGAAAAAATGTAGACTCTTTAAATTCCAAAGCCAAAACAGACATGCTTTCCCTCTTAGCGGAGGGGACACCTGTGCGACCACCCTTTGGCTCCCTAATATATCATTTTGATGTGTATTTTTATTGTTTAGTGATATAATTTCAGATGCATTTCTCCAAAACCAAAAGAAAAGAAAGAAAACTGCTAAATGATTTTTTTTTTATTTTACCAAATACAACAGTGTCAAATTGAAAATAAGGCCAATATATCGCGCAGTTCACTGCTTTTGCCTGGGTTTTCAAGGGAAAGAAATATATCATGTGGCAGATCTGCATAAGATGTGTATATGGGGAACAAAAGGGAAAAAGGAGAGAACTACGAATATTACATTTTTGGAAGCCTAGTTGAAACCAGCTTATATATAAAATCTTCAGCAGTGCAGCTAATTTATATAATATTCAGCAGTGCATCCAGAGGCTGACGAGAAGTTTTATATTCACCAAACTACACATTTACCGAAAGAAAATGATAAAAGGTGAACATGACATACTCATTGGCTCTATAATTTGACAAGGGAACAGCCCATAAGACAAGGTTTTCTAGATTTCTGAAGTTGATTATGGCTTCTAATAAGAATATTTGATTGAAAATTAATTTGTTTAAAGTGAGCACCAGTTCAGTTGAATTCAACTATTCATAATTTCCTGTCAAAAGGAATCTTTGATACTTTGAGGAGTTCATACATCATCAAAATACATAATACAAGTATGCATCATCATCATTTCCATTGGAAAAAAAACAGAGATATATTTCAATTATCTTGATTTTGATTTATGACTGTCCCTGACAAATACACATACCATTTGTCCCTTCTGTACCCACCCCAGCATTCCTCCTTCTTCCTTTGACGGGCAAATGGAGTACTCTGTTGCCAAATCGCTTAGGTCCACACCTTCTGAACTCCTCAGCAGAATACCCAATAAAACAGTCAGTCATTGACCCTTTGTTTCTGAATCCCATCCAACTTCAAGAAAAAAGGGTGAAAGCAATGAAACTACAAAAAGTGAGGCTGCTGGTTCTCAAGTATTTAAAAGGAAATTATTAAAACATTACACTAACATGTTTCTGAAATTTCACTACAAATATTCAACTTATCTTTCTGCTTAAACAATCAGGGGCTTTGTGATGATACCGTTGATATGAGATATTCTTAAATGCTTTCATGTTACAGTACTGTAAGCAGATTCCATGTAACGTTATTCTAGTTCAGGCAACAGAAGGGAAAGAGAAGGAAAACCCAAAAAATGGTTGTTGCCATTGAAGACCATGAGGGTGTGTGTGTGAGTGAGAAAGAGAAAGAGGGAGAAGGGGTAACCCAAAAATTGATTGGTTCTATTTGATGTCCATAGTGTTTTAGGTTTAAGGGGAATAAGGGTGCACTGAAGATCATTTCAAATTTTCCATCTTTTTGGCTCCTCCAAGAGATCTAGGACCACTTCCCACTAATATCTATCTTGATAAATATTATATCAATTACTTTTGGACAGGTTAAATTAGCATATAGACTTGTAAAATCAATAAAGTGGGTCATTAACCACTTTGAGAAAAGAAACCAACAGACGTCTTAGTCAAATTTAATTTGACACAATCTTCAACAGAATTGCCTTACAAGCAATGCAAAACTGCAAATAAACTAGATAAATTCCTGCCAACATTATTTTAATTTACCAAGCTGTGGTAACTGGAGTTGCATATTGGTATCTTCCCCCTCATGGCAGTTGATTATGCTGATTCGAGATCTCTCTATATCATAGATAGACTAATCTTTCCCAGACTTTGAAGTTTGAACTAAATTAAAGTCTAGCTTCACTAGGTTTTTGCATGGTTCTGCAACACCCTCCCTCCAATTGTTAGTTGCTTTTTTTTACCAAGTAATCAAACTACATTAGGAAATAAAGACTCATCAGGGTCATCTTCATAATGCACTGAGGTGCACACAGGGTGAACCTAATCTGTATTATTAACCCAAGGACTGTAAATAGCATGCGAACGAGATTGGACCAAAGGTTTAAACCTTAAAAAAAATATCAATTGGACGATGGACTGAATATTTTGATTGGAGCTTGAATCAGAATGCTAACCAGAGTGTAAAACAGAGCTTTACCTGGAGCCTGAATCAAAGCGTGAGCCAGAATTTCACAGTAATGGAGTGGAGCTACATAACTATGAACAGAAAATACAAAGACAAGCATTAATGTATAACCTCTGACCCAAAGCACAATAGAGGACAGCAAAAGTATAGAGAATCGAGACTAGACAGAAGCCTGCAGAACTTGACTGGGATCCAACATGAGTTGACTGAGGAGGAACTCCCTAAAATAGTAGCTTAAGTAAAGCTAACTGATGATTAAGATGGAAACCTCTGTTACCAGAAACTCCACCCCGAGGTGTTGGAAATGTGTTTTGTATTTCGAAAACATTTCTTTGTACAAAACGCCTCTGAAACAGTGCTGAAATGTTTCAGTGGTGTTTCAGATTTTTTGAAACGCTGTACTGGGTGATTTGGCTGGCATTTCAACCATTTTGGCCAGTGGATCAACCATTTCAGCTGGCATCTGGGTCACTAAAACGAAAAAAAAAAGATAAGACAATTTTTTTACAAATTAAGTTATAAATAGAGGGCTCAGGCATCTCTTACTGAACTATTTTTGTCTTTATTGCCAAATTTGAAATTCATGAATGGTATTCTGAAATTTTTGTCTCATAATTTCATATATATATATATATATATGAAATTATGCTCTCTTCATATATATGAAATTATGCTCTCTTCATATATATATATATATATATATATATATATATATATATATATATTCATATTTTTTCCATATAAATAATATGCTCTCTTCTCTATTATTTCTAACTAAGGAGAGGTTGTCGTTCTCAAGCCCACGTGGTTTTTACACCACCATCCAAATGCTACAACATTAATTGGTATAAGGCCCAAGAAGGCACTAAGGCAACATCTAGTATGCATGGACCCTGTTATCACAGGATTTGTACTTGTGCAAAGCCTTCCACAAGATCCCAATCTTGAGTACAATTGGAAGCTTCTACCACTGTCACCTTAGTAGATGCTTTCTTGTTTTAGTGATGGAAGGAGGTCCACCACAAGGAAGGCTTCCCTGGTGACCTCAAGGGATCAAATAGCAAGATTAGCCGAGCCTACAGCCCCCTATCTTGGTCACCTGAAGGTTAGGTCTAGGTCTAGGAGAGGCAAGAAAGATAACAAGGTAATTGGTTCACATGTATGAGACAATAAACAATTTGGAGCATAATATAGACAATCACCAAGTTATATAGCTCAATAATGACCTCTTAGACACTATATAATCAGCAAACTCAATGGCTGTTGCAAAATTACAGCAGTTAATCAATGCACAACAGCAATTAATGTTTTGCAACAGCCGCAAGAGATATTACTCAGAAATGCAGCGATTTAGCATGAAAAGCAAGCCTTCAACATGTACAATAATATCCAATTGCTAGATCTGAGTTCTGAGTATCTTAAGCCACTTTTCCAAGTATGTATGCAGCAAATTAAAGTAAAAAAACTAGCGGTTGTAGCAAACTTTTGTAACAGCAGCAATAAATATCATAGTTTGCTAAAGTTAGAGTTAGAGAAGTTAGTAAGAACGCTTTGAGAGAGAGAATGCTAATTCTAAATGCAATTTTCACCATAACAAAAGCTTTAGACTACTGTCATTGTCTTTTAGGGCTTATGGAGTCAAGCATGCAACACCTTGAAGATTGAACTAGATGATAAAGAAGAATGAGGTTTAAACCCTAAGGTGCAAATCCTCTTGGGCCTTAGGACTAAACCTTCAAGAAAATGATCCCTAGGGTGCAAAGCCTCTTGGACCCTAGGTGTCGTTTTCTCTCTTCTAGATAACCTAGATCAAGGATCAAAGAATAGGATCAAAACCCTAAGGTGCAAAGCCTCTTGGGCCTTAGGTTCTTAACCCTAGCAAAAGAATGCTCTCACAAAACCTGGATAAACAAAGCGTATGGAGGAGAGAAATGTTGGACATTGGGTTCAGCGCTTCCCGTGAGTTTTTCGACATAGTTTAACCCCCTCTCGTGGATCCTAACTCTAGCGATTGTGGCAGAGATTAATGCCTGCGGGTTTTGGTCTAACGGCAATCATAGTCCAACAAATGATATCAGAGCAACATGTCTCGAGTTCGAAACTTGTCCGGCACGTGCTGGGGGGGAGATTGTTGGACATTGGGTTCAGCGCTTCCTGTGAGTTTCACATGGGTAACCCCCTCTCGTGGATCCTAACTCTGGCGATTGTGGCAGAGATTAATGCCTACGGGTTTTGGTCTAACGGCAATTGTAGTCCAACAAGAAAGACTTATGTCTCCTCCCTAGGGTTTCACCAAGACAAAGTAACATGCACAAGATGGTAATTAACACCTTAAACATTAGCAATGACATAAAATTTGCAGCAATTACTTACTTATCCAAGACACTAGGCAAGAAAAACCCTAGTTGCAGCAACATACATCCAAGAAAGCAAGAAAGCATCCACAAAGATCCACCTCCAAGGGTAGCGCATGAGTTCCAAGAGACAAAAAAGAGAAATAGTGAACTTTTCTAGAGTTACCCCTCCACAAAATGTGAGAGGTGATGATCCAAATGAATGGAATGCTAACCTTATTTATAAGGGAAATTCTAGCACTCCAATAGTCCAAAAAGTAAAAATTCATGTCTCTAAGTGGGGCCAACCCCTTAGATTTGACTTTACAAATGATAAATCATGTCAAAACAATACAAATTTGTCATCCTAGGTCGCACATGTGGTGATGTCATGCTCCAAGAGGGTGTGTGAAGGCCTTCCAAGGCCACGTGTCATCATCTCATGGTGCAATCATGGCAAGAGGTGCATCTCCTCATCTATGGTCATGTCACATCATCAATGGTATCCCAAGTGGTCATCAAACCCCATCATCATCAAACCCTAAAGTGTGACATCATCATCAAATGAGGGCCAACATCGAAGGTGTAGAGCACTGTATCCAAGGTGGAGAGGAGTGTATCTCATCTCTACAAGGCATCCAACTATCCACCTATGCAACATCCTCCATACAATGAGTAATAATCCCTGGGGTACATTGCCCAGCATGTGGACTTCCAACTCATTTGTGTGCCACCATGACACAATCTGTCGAAATCAAGCCCATCTATCCATCGTCCAAGGTCCTAAAGATGTGAGAGCCATTGTCTGAATGTGTCAAGTCACTAGGTGACTCACTACTTTGCATCACCCATGCCATATCATGCAATAAAGGCACAACGTCTTAGGTGAAATCCAGGGGCGTCCTTCACAGAACCATGTCAGGGGCATCCAAATCAAAACAAAATATGAAATCAAGTAAGCCAATGTTCATAAGATATACCAGTCCTTGAATCATGTAAAGTAAGTTGTTAATTAAGATATAATCCAACTAAACAATTCACATCAGTATCCCCTTCAAATCTCACACTAGCTTGGGACTTTATGTAAGTTGGCAAGCTTGAATATGGGAGGACCTTCAAGAGGGATGTCCCAAACAATGGGAGGACCTTCAAGAGGACCAAAACAATGAAATAAAACACCCAAGTAGAGGGATATGTCCCAAGGAAACAACAAAAGAAGAGAACCCTTCAAGAGTAAGTGTGATAGTGGTACATGTTGGGCTTACATCATGGCTTATGGCGTCATTGAGTCCATTTCTATGAGCACCTTTGTGGAGGGTGCACTTTCTCTTGTGTTACCACTTTGTAAGTGCTACGTTTTTCCAAACCCCTTTCTCTACCTTTTTATTTGTCCTCTTATCATATTTGCAAATCCCCTTTTATAAAGTTTCAAGCTATAGCATCTCTGCTTGGGACTGGGACGAACGCGGAAAGGTTAGAGCTCATGTTTGAATTAGCTTTTCAAAGTCCATGCTATCATTCCTTTATTTCTTTAGCATCATTCTTTTATTCTTTTAGTAGCTACTGCAATCAACCTCTGGGCCTTTGACCCCTCTTCTTGTGAGAGAATGAACCATGAGCCATTACCGAAGTTTAGTACACTGTGAAAGGCTCCAGGATGGAAAGTGTTAAGTATGGTGGGTAACAGAACATTACCCTCGTGAGGGGCCCCCAGTAGTACCCCTTTTCCCTGGGAGGGGAAGTTGGATGAGTGGAATTGGATCCCTAAGCATCCCAAAGATGAAGATCTTGATGGAGGATTGAAGCCTTGCAAGACATATGGAAGCTCGAAGCTCAACGATTCAAATACTCCCATGGAAAGTTCAAGCAATGAGTGGAGGAAGAACAAGCTCAATAGGGGAAGCAGCAAAATTGACAACTAAAGCAATAAAGTGATGGATGCCCCAAGAAGGTTAAATCTCCTATCACGATGTTTTTAGTGTGCATGGTCGTATATTGTTCAACTCACAGGGTCATTTTTTAGTCAAATAGATATAATAAGAGAGATAATGCCCTCATTTGTAATTTAAGCTCTAGGTGCATTTCATCTAGACGCGAGGATATTTTGTACTAGACAAAATAATCAATAGAGTCAAGAGAAAAGTCATTGTCCTCTTAGAATTTGGTTATTATATCAAATGCATGTATGTGTAATGTGGTTCATAAGCAGTTGAAAGTAGTCTATGTTTATCCAATAAATTGTACAACAAAATATGGACACTGCCTCCAGGTATGGTTGAGACAAAGTAGGCATGTCCATTATGTGAAATATTAATAAAAAAATATTTTGTTTATATTGAAAATATATGTACCCATGTATTTCATCATTCAAACACAATGGAAATTGGAATATAGATGACAATATGAGTAAAATAAAATTTATCTTCATATATTAGATAAGTACTTATCGGCATATGTCAATTGGGTCTAGCTCAAGTGGTTGTGGGATGGAGTGTTATCCTCCCCACCCAGGTTCTATTCCCGTAAGTGACATGTTGAGCTCATAATCAGTATATTGTTGTAATGGCTTTAAGCCATGTTGTTGATCTAGCCTTGTGCCCTGAAGAATCTAGGGTTTACCATGGGCACCATCCTCACAATGAGGGGAAGTGCCTAGGGGTTTTCTCCAGGATATGTTACCTAGAAAAAAAGTAAATATCAGCATATAGCAGAGATGAAAAAGTAGAAAAGGGCCTGCCCTATACAATAGAAGAAGTTGTTGAGGGTCAAGATCATCAATTGTACATCACCATATATATAATAGCCAATACTCTCATAGGTTTAACTTTGAGATGCCCTTGGTGTTGAAAATAGCAGCATCAGAAGACATTCTCCAACGAGAGGTCTTAAGTGACCACCCTGAGGCTAGCTGTTGAATTTAAAGCAACTACAAGAGCCATTCTCCAAGAGGATGGCAAAGACCCTAGTAGAGATCTAGGGCCCCCAGTGCACTCCTGGGGTTCTTGGTCTGGGAGCAAACAGTTAGTGCCATGGAAAAAGACCCTTGTAAGGGCCCCCAGTAGATGACTGGGGTTCTTGGTCTGGGACCAAGCAGCAAAAGACCCTGTAAGGGCCCCCAGTATATGACTGGAGTTCTTGGTCTGGGACCAAGCAGTTAAAGTCCCTAGATATGTCTAGGGCCCCTAGACATGTTCCAGGGTACCCATGCCTGGGGCATGGGTTGATCCTTGGTCTTGTACCTTGGTGGATAAGACCCCAGAAATGTTCTGGGGCAACCTGGTCCTTGATCAGGTGTTTGTTGGTGCATGACCCTCTTTGAAGGTGGGCATGACCACATGAGGGACGTATCCCATATGCAGTGATGATAAAGTTAAAAAGGTCACCTTGAGAATTATATGGACATGTGTAAACCTCTCCAAATCCCTCCACCTTTGGCTTGTGGGCTTGGTTTTGTTTGGAGTTTGTGTTTTGTATTTTTTAGGGGTTAATACAAGAAATAATAAATTAATAGAAATTGAAAATATATTTAATCAATATTTATATTAATTAAATATATTATTTTTATTATTATTTCTTTTAATTAGCCCTCTCCTAAAAATATAAATATAGACCCCTCCCTCTTCTTTAATACATTCATTTTTCTATCTCTCTCCTAAGGTGTGGCGGATTGCTCCTTGTAACAGTTCGGCCCCCTTTGGTAACAGTTCGACCCCCTTTGGTAAACCAGCCATCTTCTCTTTAACCAGAAAACTCTCCTCTTATGCCTGTCGTCTCATTTCTGAGTTTCCTGTGAGGGTTGCAGTACCCTAAATAAGGTGGTTGGGCCATCCTTGAGGTAGACGTTTCTTCTTCTGGTTGCCCTTCCTATGCATGAGGGTTTGAGGGGTGTGTTTCAGGGTTCTTGTGTGAAGTTCTGGTGGAGGTCTTAACTGTCCTATAATTCTCTTTGACAAGAGATCTCGCCCATGAGGTAGATCCATGATCTTGGACTTTTCCTGAGCATAAATTCAGTGGCTAATCATCTCTTGTGTGAGGCATGAACTCCTTCACTGTTCAAAGGTAAGACACCAAGAGGTAAGTTACTTTATGATGCAGTTCTAAGTGTTTCTAGTTTAGATCTATTTGAAATTTAATGGTTAAGTTTCCTATTGCATAGATCTGTCATCCTATTATTTAGATCTGTTAATCAAATTGCTAGATATATTATTCTAATGCTTAGATCTGTTAGATCTGCTTATTTTAGATCTGTTTCTTAGTTTAGATCTATATTAGATCTATAAGTTAGATATGTTCCTTTGTCTAGATCTATATCAGATTAGATCTGTCTTCACCTTGGGTTTATATCAGATCTAATTTTTGTTTTGACTAGTCTAGTTTTAATTTCTTGATCTAGCTCACTAAGAAATAGATTTCTGGTTGAATCTAATTGTTGTCAGTTCAGAACTCTGTTTAGTGCACACTCAGAAACTGTTTACAATTCAATTCAAATTGTTGTTTCTCTGATCTAATTTCCTATACAGTATTTTATTGATTTACTGTTCCAAGGTTTGATTTAGTTGTTCTGTCTAACAAATTTAAAAAGACAGCATCTTCTACTTTACTTCCCTAATTCTAACATGGTTTTAGAGCTTAGGGCGTGAAAAGAGCTCAAGAAGTGTGCAGACTTGAGCCTGCGTAGATCCTATTCTTAGAATTTGTTTTGCAGATCAGAAGTAAGCAATGTCCTCCTTTGTGGATCTGAGAAAGGGAACAGGGTTTCCATAATGATAAGCTACAAGGTTTATTGTCAACCTTCACTCTCCTTAACAGTCTTTTCATCCTAGACCTAAAACCTCTTGGGAAAAGGTAATTGTTTAACGCTCAATTATGCTTTTGGAAAGGAATTTGATTTATTGTTATTTCCCTAAATTCTAACATTTAGAAAATAACTAGAATAGATTGAACATAAAAGAAAAGTTCAATCTTTCTAAATTTTAATTAAGGATTGTTAGTCAAGGTCTAAGAATGATAACTGACAGCCTTTTCTATGTGCTAAGTGTTAGATTTAGGGTAAATTTCAAAACAGCAGTCTCTTTTTAATTTCAATGCTAAACAACTTAGATCTGAAACATAAACTGAGATAATAGCATATAGAAAGATAGATCTATAACAAACTGTAACAGTAGAAGAAGAAAACTCAGATCATATGCAATAAAACTCAGATCTTAAACTGTAATAGAAAGCACTCTAAATGTAACAGCAGATCTATATTACAGCAGATCTATAACACAACAGACCTATAACAGTAGATCTATAACACAGCAGATCTATAACAGTAGATCTATAACACAGCAGATCTATAACAGCAGAACTATATCTTGATTCTGGAGCTAAACTTCAAACAGTAAACAAGGG
>ML842069.1:0-12065 GCA_009831015.1 Picea engelmannii
CTAACTATAAGTTGTAAACAAATATTGTTTATATTTTCCTTTCAAAAATGATCTTAAAATTCTAGAAGCTTCAAGTTGATGGAGAGGGAGAAAATTATTAATTTTGGGTTTCCACAAAATCAAACAAATGCTAGATAATTCTTGTTTTATTTTTTTTATATTATTTTGAAATGAGATGCAAAATGACAAAAGAATTTAATTAATTAAACCCACCAAATGATTTTGTGAAAATGAGAAACCAACCAATATTATATTTGATGAAGTATTGAACCCATTATTCAGAATAGTCAAACTTGTTAATGAGCAAAAGATGAAAACATAATCATAATTTAACCGAAAGTAAAGAATTGATAAAAATTAATGTTTTCGTTTAAATTAAGTTTTTTATGCTCGTCTCTCCTTCATTCAAATTTGATCAAATGTGAACAAATGTCATAGAAAAGATGTGTCGCAATAAGATTTCTTCCTGTAAAATCATTGTTATTAACCCATGTCTTCAACCAAGCCATTATAAATTCAATAAGGAAGAGGTATAACAAACTCTCAAATTATGAAGCTCGTCCATCAACATCAAAACTCTGTAGAAAGAAAAACAAAATGGAATTTGAATTTCATGAAATTCAAACCAAACAAAATAAAAGAATATAAAATCAAACCAACCTCGAAACAAATCAAACCAATACCAATCCAATCAAGTCAAAGAGAAACAAAAGAAGAATCCAAGTAAAATTTAGAGGGACCAGTTCCAGAGGTGTAGGACAGTAAGTGACAGAGTGTGTTGTTAAGGCACTCCGTGATGTTAAAGTCACCGGTTCGAAACCTGCAGGGACAAAAATCTAGCCATGTTAAGGGTTGGTGTGGCTCGGGCCAGGGGCGATCCCCGAGTGATTTTGACGGCTTATATGCCCCTAAGTCACGTTTTCTTAGCCACAGGTTAGTCCCACATGTCACGAACAAAATAACAAACAAATTTTTTTTTTAGAGGGACCCTAGATTTTGATTAAAGAAAAAGAAGGGGGTTGTTGCAGGCAACCAACAAATGGTGACTCACTGGGTGAATCAATTATCTCTGCATTGATAAAAAAATATCATTATGAGGAAGTATAGTAAGAGGTACCAAGCTGTCATATCTTTAAATTTCCTTAAGAAAATACCTTGTTTGGTCTATATAGTATTGATATTAGTTCTGCAAACATATATAGATTGATGTTTCCATAGTTCATGAATTGAGGGGAAACATCTTGTAAATAATTAAAGTCTGAACTATTATTTCACTAATGGGTCATGACAATTTTAAGAAAAAGGAATTCAATACCACAAGCAGGGCTGCTGCTGCTAGTAGGCATTCATAGCCTCGACATGGTTATCTTTTAACCTAACTGACCGCCTTGATCCCATCTAATAGTTTATGCACACATGATGGATCATTCCTGTAATTATCAAGTTTTATTATTTTAACATTTTGGTGACTAACTTAAAGTCACTGCTCTGGCTTGGTGATCAGTTAGTAAGCAACGTCATGAAATCCATGGAGGTGAGCAAGTCGGCTCGTGATGAGACTTATTGTCCTTCCGTTGAGAATACTGAAGGCCACTACCCTGGCTTGGTGACCAGAAATGGTAATGTCACTTATGTAAACTTCCGATGTGTTGAGCACTCAACACACCCTAAAAACATCTATGTCATTTTTTTTACTTTTTGGGTACCACTTGATCCTTTGCACTGTCTGTTTACACTTCAGTATGAAAAATTGCTTCCTTTGTTTATCATTTTATGTTTTCATGTTGAGTCATTTAAAGTTTGCTTGAACGTGTGAAAATCATCTTAACTTTAAAAGAGACTAACATTTACTTAAGGAATCGACAATCGAAACTTTTCCCTGACGTGCTTAGGAAATTCGGCATCGGGAAGGATTAGAAGTGGCGAAAATCACTTCAGAAAACCAAAATAACTGAGCGCCAATATTCATTGGCATAGGTAGAATAAATTATCTCGTCTCCATGAATAAGCTTCACTAAAGGTATCGCCGAAGACCGATCCGTTCGACATCGACAAAAGATTATAAGAATGAGTGTTGAACGAAAACTGAAATAATAATCGCCGACCATTGATTTATGAAAGTCTGCGGGGTCGAAAGTCTCGAAGGACGGTAACCCACGGAGAAAAATACGCATTAATTTTACTTTTGAACGCTAATCCCTGACGCCATCCTGGCATCAACAATCACAATATCTAACTCTTTTAGGCTCGTTCAACGTGAAGGAAGTCCCGAGTGCAATCCTTACCCACAAGCTGAGTTCCAGATTTTATTTTTAATGAGCCCCGAGTCAGTGATGCCATGTCAACATCAATCGGCATCAAAATTTTCTAAAGGAAAATATCAACGAACTTACAAAATAACTCGTAACAATGATAATTATAAAATCACATAATTTACGAGAAGCTTAGATGAAAACATGGTAGATTAACATACAAAAAGGAAACATGATACATTCAACTGCTATGACTAGAATCCTTTCAGGCAAAACATTTTCAAAATTCCATATATTAAGGTTCCCTCCAAGCTCAGGTTACATACAAATAAACACCACCGACGCCTTGACTAACCAGCCCGGTTAAATTGAGAACATGAAAATCCTCACGACAAACAAAGGAAATTATCAAGCATCACTTATGAGAATACAAAACAAGAGTCCACCCATCATGTATCTCCTGCACACAGACCTTCTCCCAGACTTCTCCTCACACCTTGAAGTGTTTTCATTTTCTCCTTCCCCATCATCCTCAACACTTCACGCAGCTGCACAATCATGTCTTGTGCTTCCCAAAGCTGTCTCTTGAGCCAATTTGTGCTTCCCTTGTGACCTTGCGGTGCCGATACCTCCTGGTTCTTCGTCGCCAACTGTCTTTGCAGTTCTCTATTTTCTTGATAAAGTTTAGATATGGCGAGTTGTGCCTGCTCCAGTTGTTGGTTGGAGTTTCCAATGTTAGAATTGGATGTTTTTGTCTTTTGCATACAACTCCCGCTTCCTCGACTAGTAGTCCCGACATGATCTGACCGGGTCGCATGCATCATGAATTCCTTAGCGGGTGGATGTGCACTCAGCTCAGTCGGGATATGTTCTCCTCCTCCCACCTCCGTATTTTTTCTGGGCCTTCCCCTCCTCCTCAGTGTCTGCTTTTGAGAGGGCATGACCTCCAACATGTGTTCTTCAGGTGTAATTTTCTCTTCTTCTACCTCCGCTTGAGGCGCTGACATCATTTCTGAGAAAAGGTAGGAACCTCCTTTTGAAGTCTCAGAGATGCTCGACGCCAATAAGAAAGAGTCCCAGGCACGTTGGGGCTCGGACCTGGCGCTCCGACTACCTCGCAAACCCCGTCCCTCTTTTTGAGGGGATCCCATAGTGCGACAACATATTTTCTTAGACGTCTACGGTTGAATAAAGGACTACGACACATAGTTTTGCTAGAATTGAACTGGCAAGACCAATGCTACTGATGTATAAACTCGACTGATGCATAGAACCCCCAAAAAAATTCTATAATTTATAGCAGAGTAGGGAAGCAAAACAGAACATGTCAAGAAACACTCATGACTCACGATGGGATGTCTTGAATAATTAATGCGTCACAACTGCCCGACGGATACAATCCAAAATGCATGGAACGCCACCGATTGGAGTTACGGTACGATCATTCCAATATCTTTAATCTCCCCAACTTCCATGATTAGCGAATGATAGTTGACACACTTGGTGATACGAATTCTGGAGAAACAAATTGCCTCGACCTGAGGCATTTAATGACTTCCTTATTATGGTATCCGACCTTTTGGGAGTGTACGCGCACTTTCGACACACATTCAGCTCTAGCATCCTTTCCCAACCCCAAAAGGCAATTTGCCACCATAATGGTTTCGACGCTCGTATCTGCCGTAACTAATTTTCCATGCTATGGTGCACGGATGTAACTCATTTAAACTGAAGTGGAGAGGCAGTGCGACAAAGACATTACAGGTCATTCAAAAGGGTGACTGGGATCATGCAAGTATTAAACAATCGATATTAACGAGCTCTACAGGTACACATCAGTTTATTTTTTTGTTTACATCTTACTATGCTTTGCCTGATAAGTAATTTATAAACTATTTCAATCCCGATTGCAGGAAAGATCCTTCCAACTACCAAACAAAGTTTGTTCCATAACCTCACCAAGGAACCCGAAAGAAACATCGAAGCAAAATAAAAAAATCAATGAAGGATATAGGACTCCTTGAGTTCAACAACCCCGACAATTTTGTCGACTTGAGAAACGTAGTCAAGTCGCATACCAAGCAAGAATTGTTGTGGGCCAAAGAGATCGCAAAGATGACCAACGCGATGCCAGGGCAAGTACGACGATTCATGGAGCATCCAATTAGATCTCTAACCGTGCTACAATAGTTGAACTCCAGTCTAGTAAAGTACCGAATGCATGCGATGAACATCAGAGGGATTCACTCGGCTCTGATGGAACAACACAGATTTCCATGGGCCCAAACTTGTGAAGAACTGTTTATTAGTTGTTCTAAGTACATAAGAAGTCACCCTTTTCAAGAGATATCTTGGGTTGATTGTTAAAGAAATTGTTAGAGGATGACGCCATGTGGCGATTTTTGTTTTGCTTAAACTGCACTTAGCCTTTATTTTCAGTTGAACTTTACATTATAAATAAAGACATCGACCAATTATTTAGAGGTCGATGGTTGTTGCAATAACTCTTTCTTTTTGGTTGTTAAGAATTATTTTGAAGCTGCTATGAATTGAGAAGTCCTTCTAGACCAGAGACAAGTTATTTTCATCAACTGCATGTGTGATTGGATGTGGAGAAGAACTATTTCCTATCCTATTTCATGAATGATGCTGTAATGAGTAAGAGATATTTAATCTATTGTCAAGTTATCTGGTGCAATATTTTGCTGTTCTTTACTTTAAATGATGAAGATGAATTGTTGTGATAACATGTGATGAACGATTATGGTAGATGAATTATTTTTCTTGCCATTATCTTGTTTGCATATGTGTTTTCTTTCTGATAATTAGTTTCTCAGACAATAATTGGATGCTCACATGGTTAATGTATTAGTACTAGGCCTGTGGTATAAAATTGTCATCTGCATTCTTGAGCAATGGGTTATCCCAAGCTCAGCCTCTTCCCAATATTTTAATACCTAATCCTCTTGGTGTCAAGTTGGTTTATACTATCTTGCATCTCTCATACTAGTCCCACCCAAGAGAAAATACAAAAGAGAATAGTCCTAACTGAAGGAAGATCCTTCACAAGAAAACACAAAGCCCATCGATTAATTGGCCGGATCGCAAGATCTGGAGAACCATTCCATTCCAAACACTGCAGAGTCTAATTGGGCCTCGACGACGGGTTTGGTTCCTACTGTTGAATCAAGGGATTTAAGACCCATCAACATAATTGGCGCTAGAAGGAGGGTCTGAGAATGAATGGTTGAATAAGTATTTTATATAGCATTTCAAACAACCTACAGATTCATAACAACCCACATGCATGGCTAGTCATTCCTAAGACAACGCACACACGCTGAGTACTCCTGGAATGAGTAACTCACCCCAGCCCGAGGAATAACCTTTTCACCTTGAATTACCTTACGCTCTTCCTCACGAGGAAGTAAATCAATTCAGAAGAATCAAAAGAGCCTACGCCTGATAGATCGGTGCATTGTCCTTAGCTCTCACACTCCCTCGAAGAAAACAACAAAGCAAACCAGTGGTTAATATTCTCGATGAGGTTTTTGTACACTCGGTAGAAGAATTAATAGATTTTGCTATTACCGAAATCCAAGAACCTCTTGATTTGATACCTGAAACGCTAGGCGACGACGTGTCTGAACCAAATGATTTCTCGGAAGAAGAGGAGTTTAACTCAGAGTCTGAAGATATGGAAGGAAAAAAGGACCATAATGATGAAAGGGGGAACCCGCCTCTGAACAATCAACCCTAGTTAGCCAGAGACACTTTGGCCCTCTCGGGACCAGTCCATAACTTTCCCTGACATTTAGATAAGTTGTTGCCTAAGTTTTATCCCGAAACCTCTGAATTGATTGAAGATCATATCAACAAATTATACTAGCAATCAAACTTATGAACGTCCAACATGAAGACGTAGTTTGTAGGCTTTTCCCCTACACGTTTGAAAATTCAGTTTCCACGTGGTATTTTAATCTGCCAGTAGGATCTATAACTAGCTAGACCAAGTTCCAAAAATACTTTCTAGATACATTTGTAGAGGAAACTACTACGAGAGCTCTGATGGCTGAGTTATTCACCGCCACCATGAGTTCGAAAGAAAGATTCAAATATTTCAATCAAAGATTCATGACCATCTTAAACAAGTTTCATCCTGAAGAGAAACCAACCTAGGAATTGCAAATCGAGGTTTACGCTAACACGCTCCCGAATTCTATTTCTATTTCAAGAGAATTCACCGATATCGACAGAAGACACCCTTTTCTGTCAAGACCCTACACTAGAGATTACAGAACAAAAGATAGGAGAGAAAGAAATTAACAAGGAAAAAGAAAAGGGCGATTTTCGTTCACAAATTTGGACTTTAAATTTTGATGGATCTAAATCGCAAGAAGGGTTAGGAGCAGGTTGCATCCTCATTGATCCTAAAGGTAAACACCGTTTCGTATATTTTAGGCTAGAATTTGAATGTACAAACAACACTGTCGAATATGAAGCTCTAGTACAAGAATTAAAGAAAGCTATAGACTTGAATGTCAAAGAATTGAAGGTTTTTGGAGATTCCAAAATCATCATTAGACAAGTAAGGAATACTATACATGGAAATTCTCCTCACGTAAATAACTATCAACATGAGGTGCATAGGTTAGTAGAGCATTTTGAAGCCTTCAATATTACAATGATCCCCAGAGAAAAGAATATTCTTGTTGACTCCTTGGCCACAACTGCTTCCAGGCTATCACCTCTAGAGGATTATGAAGCCTCCCGATTCACTGTGGAGATGCTCTACAAACCGTGGGTTCCTAATAACATTTCTAATTGGAAAGTCGTTGAAGGTGATGAACAGATCATAAACTTCTTGACTAACCAAGACAATTTCAAAGATTTGGCTATTGACGATGAAGTATTCCAAAAGAAATTGACAGAGATCGATCCTCAGACATGACAACCTATTGATAAATCAAAGTCTCACACAATCCCGAAAGGGATAGCTAATCTAGAAAATCTATTTGATCTGAAAGAACGA
The DNA here is from genome assembly GCA_009831015.1 of Picea engelmannii. Classification (NCBI taxonomy): domain Eukaryota; kingdom Viridiplantae; phylum Streptophyta; class Pinopsida; order Pinales; family Pinaceae; genus Picea; species Picea engelmannii. The sequence goes on from ML842069.1 coordinate 7,285, forward strand.
TTTAAGGGACCTAGAAATGCAAAGACTGGTATCTCTTGTCCTCTGCATGAAACTATAAATCTTGGGACCCCAGAAAACCCAAAGAATGTGAATCTCGGAAAGACTATATTTAAGGAAGAAAGGAAATCTTATCTCAAATTGTTTAGACAATACCAAGATGTCTTCGCATGGTCCTATCGATATTTGAAAACATATGATACTTGCATCATTCAACACACTATCCCATTAAAACCCGAAGTAAAACCTTTTTAACAAAATCTCCGAAAGTATCACCCATCCCTGGAACCTCTCATGTATCAGGAATTAACGAAACTTTTAGATGCCAAGATCATTTTCTAGGTTAGACATTCTGCATGGGTAGCAAACCTGGTTCAAGTACGGAAAAAGTCGGGATAAATCTGCTTATGCGTAGATTTTAGGAATCTCAACAGAGCTTCAGAAAAGGACAATTACCCAGTCCCGCCAATGGAACAACTCCTGCAGACTGTGTTTGGCTCGGAGATTTTCTCCCTACTAGATGGTTTCTTAGGTTACAACCAAGTCCTGGTTTTGGAGGAAGATCGTTTAAAAACTGCCTTCCGAACCAAGTGGGGAACCTTCGCTTATAAACGCATGCCTTTTGGGTTAATCAACGCAAGAGCAACCTTCCAAAGGGTCATGGACATAACATTTTGGGGATTAATCAACAAGTGCATGGTTGTGTATCTGGACTACGTAATAGTGTATTCAAAGAACAAAGAAGAACACATCCAACACTTAACACAAATTTTTGAAAGGTGTAGGAAATACAGTATATCCTTAAATCCAAAGAAAACCATTTTCGGCGTCGAGGACGGTAAGCTATTAGGTCATATTAAATCCCAAGAAGGTATTCACATAGATCTAGAAAGGATTAGAGCCATAGCTCAACTCCCGTTACCCAATAACAAGAAAGCTATGCAATCCTTTTTTGGGCAAATAAATTTTGTGAGCAAATTCACTCCCGATTTCACGGAAATCATCAAACCCTTACAAAAGATGATTCACAAGGATGCTGAATTCAAGTGGGATGATGAGCGAAAATATGCTTTCAACAATATTAAAACTGCTATATCCCGGGCCCCGGTGTTACGAAGTCCCAATTTTGATAGAGACTTCTTCCTCTACACTTTCACCTCCGACCAATTGTTAGCTGTAGTTTTGAATCAAAAGGATGATGACAAAAATGAGGCCCCAGTACCATTCATGAACACTAATCTTCAAGGAGTTGAGCTAAATTATACTGCTATAGACAAACATGCCTATGTGGTATTTAAGGCGGTAAAACACTTCAGGTCTTACATCCTCAAGAACCACACTAAAGTGATTGTGCCGTACCCTGCGGTCCGATCCTTGTTTACTCAACAAGAAATGGGGGAAAGAAGAGGGAACTAGATGGTAATAGTCCAATAATTTGATCTAGATATAAAACCTGCCAAGCTAATTAAAGGGAAAGGGTTATGCAAACTGGCAGCTAAAGCACAGGACCAAGGAAATGAAGATTTCAGATGGGAGAATGAAATGGCATTATGGTGTGGAGAAGCTTCATACATTTCCTGATCCGAAATCGGATCCAGAAGCCTGACAGGGCTTGAAAAATGCTCAAAAATGAAAGTGATCGGAATGCGACGAAACCTCTGCCATTGCGTCCGTCTCGTCTTCCTGATTTCGGCGGTATATTTACTTTGTCAAACGGGCTCCGTATGGAGAAGATATTGCGTTCTGTCCGGAAAGATAAACAGGTAAAAAAAAAGGGTGACTGTACAGTCCGTACAGTCCACGTGTCATGCTGACTGTGCAGACTGTACGGTCCATAGAGCTGGTGTGGCACTCCCAGAAATAGACACGTGGTAGCTCCAGGAGGCGACACATGTCAGGCAGATCTGGGCATACGGGCAGACAACTGGACCAATCCGAAGGTGACATGTGTCACCACTATAAGGGTGACACGTGGCACGGATGACGTCAGGCTGACATGGCAGGGCTGTAAAGACTGTACGATGATGTGGCAACATTTGGTTGGTTGTTGAAGGTGAATGATGTGTCGACACGTGGCAATTTTCTGGTCAATTGTAAGGTGCCACGTGGCCTAGTCATGGGCTGCCACATGGCACTCTGGAATTGGCTGATTGGTTATGTTTAAAATAGTATGAGGTCCGTGGGAGTTGAACCCACGACCTCCCGATGGCTCTGCGCTTTGGTAGAGTGTGGGCTACCAATAGCCCACACATTATTGCTTATACAATATATGTTAAACAATATATAAAAATTCATTTTATGTATTCGTCGACGCGGGGGTCCGGGCTGGGGCTTTGCCCCAGCCCTTGGTCACACTATTATTGCATGTGCCCATACCTACCAACGACGCACACAAGGTTTCTAACATAGCATTTGGTCCTATGTATATGCCATGAGACCTGGAGTTAGCGAAATAGGGGGGCCAGCGCTTAGCCTACGGGCTAACGCTTGGCCATATTAACCCATACGACCATGCCAGAGGGGGCGCGAACCCAGGGATCGGGGGCTAGCGCTCGAATTAGTTATAAAGTGGGTTTTTTAACTAAATTTTGGGTTTTTAACAATGTTAAACCTATTTTTAATTAATTTTCTCCATTTTTTGGAGTTATTGGGCAGTTTTGGAGCCTAAATTCTTGGAGGAAGTTGGAGATGAGCAACTAACTTCCCAGCTATATAACCCAGGCCTGTTTGAGGCCATGAAAGGGCATTCAGAGCAGAGTTATGCTGAGGAGAAGCCAAGCCAAATCCATTTTGAGGCAGAGAAGCTTTTGAGAAGGAGACGTTGTCGGACCATTTCTGGGAGCTCCGAACGTCCATTTTGCGTGCCGTTTTCTTTGCATGGTTCTAGAGATCTGGAAGAACATGACCAGATCAGTCTTGTAGCCATTTGGCATTGCAGCAACGTACTTTTGATATTTTGAACATAAATAAAGAAGCCTTCCCCACAGAGACAAAGGCCCGGAGACATAGGCAAAGTTGTGCCGAACTCCGTTATCAATCTGCGTGTTATGGTTTGCTGTCTATTATTTCATTTCAGATCTGCATATATGTATATGGCTGTCATAATTCCTCTTCTTTCCTCATTCTTCACTAAGTTTCTCAAATGGTTAATTAACGCATGCAAAATTAAAACTCAACCATAAGTCATTAAAAAATCCTGACGGATCATTTCCCCAGGGTCTGAGTCTTGGTATAAGAATCTGAACTACCTCCTACACCATGGGGACTGCCCAGAAAATCTCAACCCCAGGTAAAGGAGAGCTATCAGGTTAAAATATACATAATACCACCTCATAAATTCGCTACTCTTCCGAATTAATTATGATGGACTACTCTTAAGATGTCTTGAATGTGAATATGCAGACAAAGTACTGAAGGAACTCCATGATGGCCCTGCTGGTGGACATTTCACAGGAAACACCACCGATCATAAGATACTGAGGGCTGGTTATTACTGGCCCACCTTGTTCAAAGACACTCACACTTATGCTAGAAACTGCAAAACTTGTCACGTAAGTGCTGGGAAAGAAAAGAGAGAAGCAGTTCCACTTCAACCTGTGAGTGCCTCTAGGCCTTTTGAGCAATGGGGGTTAGATATCATAGGAGAAATCACACCAACATCTTCAAAACAACACAAGTACATTCTGATTGCCACTGATTACTTCACAAAATGGGCAGAGGCTATCCCTTTGACTCATGTAAATGAAAAAGTAATGATCCAGTTTATAGAGAAACAACTAATCACAAGGTTTGGCGTCCCTTATGTCCCGGTCTTTGATAATGCTGCTTATTTTTATTCCACCCTTTTGACAGATTTTTCTCTGGACAAAGTAATCATAATTAGGTACTCGAAAAATTATTATCCCTAGGGAAACAATGTGGCAGAATCAACTAAAAAGTACCTAGTGAGGATATTAAAAACAACGGTTGCAGATAACCAAAGGAATTGGCATAATATACTCCATAATGCTCTGTGGGATGATAGAGTCACACCTAAGGAAGCTATAGGGAATTCCCCATACTTTCTGGTTTACGGGAAAGAAGCCATCCTCCCAAATGGGCTCTATATTCCATCTCTTCGACTAGCCCAAGTTTCTAGTGAGGAACCTTCATCGGCCATACAACAAAGGATTGACACTCTCCTCATGCTAGAAGAAGAGAGAGAAAAGGCTAAGTCAAAATTCCTAGCTCACCAACAGATAGTGAAAATATGGTTTGAGAAACATAAGTCTAAAGAGAAGAGTGTTGAAGTAGGAGACATAGTCCTAAGGTGGGACAGAGCAAATGAACCAAAAGGGAAGCATTCTAAGTTTCATAATTTGTGGCTCGGACCTTTCCAGGTAGCTGAGAAGATTGGGGTGGGCACTTATCGATTACATAATCTGAGGGGAGAACCTGATGCCCTCCCAGTTAATGGCCAAGCCCTAAAACAATATTTCCAGTAATAATATTTCATTAAATATATATAATAATCTCTTTTGTTTGTATGTTGTTTTCATGATTTCGGCTCTAGATAGATCTTTGTGATTTTGCTTTATTTTCTTTTTGCAGTTTTGTTTTCCACAATTTTGAAGGTTGTGTTTAAAAAGACAATGGACGACCTCAAATCTGTTAGGATATTTAGACACTTAGGAGTTAGTTAAGATCTACTTGGTCTAATATGTCGTTAGGTAAAAGTGTGTTTCTTTAGTATGCATTAGTATGCATTTGTAGTTAGGAAATCCGACGGTCACGATATGTTCCCG
>ML842070.1:9852-40048 GCA_009831015.1 Picea engelmannii
TGTGGAGTTGTGAATGGTGATTGATGGGAATGCATGTGCAGAGTTAGTTGTTTCGGCAAGTGAATGTCCAAGACAACAAACTTAAAACATGGTTGAAGTGAAGGACGACGTTGAGAAATGTGTGGTTGGTTTTGATTTCTTGCATTTCCTAACTATAATGAATATTTGGTGTGGTTGGTGTGACTCAAGTGATGCAAATTTAAAGAAATCATGTAGCGGTTTGGAACACCTTGGTTGGGCAAATGTGGAGAGAGCTTGGGAAACCTTCTTGGACAATTCATGTGGTGGACTTAGGAAGATTTGGATGCATCCATGGAGGTGGATTGAGGAAGATTCCTAGCTCTTTGATGAGGTGCATTGGAAAGGGTGTTGTAGTGAAGATGTCAGTGAATTCTATACGTGTCGCATTTGAGAGGATGGATCAGATGCCCTAGTGCTTGGTGCCTTAGCAAGATTTGTTGATTTAGGTGGTGAATTAATGAGTCACAATGGAAATTCCATAGTTTGAATGCTTGCAGCAAGTGCAAGGAAGTTTCATTCCGGGAGACAGATGCAGTCAGCAAGGAAGTTGACCAAGAATTGTTAATAATCAACTTGAATGGGAAAAACGGAGACCAAGTGACTTGGGTGGTGTTCGCTCGCCTTTGGCATGGAACATTGGATGAGGTAGAGCAGACCTTGGTGACTTGTGGAGGGTTGTGTGATGAATCATAGATTCAACAAGGGTAGTTGGTTGAGTTTGGAAGAATTATTAGCTCGAACGTGTCGAAGGCATGGAAGTTCTTTGAGGTGGCTCATTCCACATGGAACGCTTTTGACAGTTTGCTGAGAAATTTGAGGAGTGAAGGCATGTTGAGAACACTCATTGCAGAATTTTACTTGTGGATAGGTGACTTGATGAAAGGAGGTTCATCAAGGGCTTACCTTTAGTTGGAGGATTGTGTGAACAGACAGATTGCAACAGGAAGAGATTACTTGGGCATGCACATTTTTCTTGTGTTGGGAAGCATGGTTGAGGGTGAAGCCTAACCATTCCAATGCATAGAGAGGGAGACGTAGGAGCATGGCTACGTGATGAAGTAGTGGGGAAAAGGCAGTCTGAGAATGAATCTCTTGGTGCAAAGGTTGGCTAAATGTGCCATGAGGTGGAGAGAGGAGTGAAGTTATCATTGAAGACTTTGTTATGGGGTGACTTCATAGTGCAATGAGGTGAGGGGCGACCTTGGCTTGATCTGAGGGTTATGCAGATGAATTGAATTGTAAAAGGAAGTGACCAGTTTATGTATGAGGGTGTGCAGACTCAATGGTTGTGACGATTGGGTTGGCTATTCAACTAGTTCACGACTTGGGAGAGAACAACTACATGATAAGGGGACAAGAGTACAAATTTGTTATTAGGTTTGAAGAGAAACACTTAGACATTGTGGATGATCTCCTTGACAAAGATCGGACAATGGAAACAGTAGTGAAGCAAGGATGGACACTTGCCTTAGTCTTTGGAGTTTGACAGAATGAGTGAGATACGACAAAAAAAATTAAGTTCAAGCATGGGGAAGCACATCTCAATACTTGGACATGACAGTTGGATTGACCACCCAACTAATACAGGACTTGAGACGTGCAATGTGTGGACACGCCTGAGGTGCACCACGAGAGCTTGCAAAGAGGGTTGCGACATAGAGTATTGGTGTGATGAATATGTTTATGAGTGTCTTGGTGAGGTGAAGCAAATAATTGGACTCTATTGAAATTGTAAGCCAAGCCGGTCGTGCTCATATTGTTATTGTTTCACAATAACAAAGTCTTAGTCGGGTGTTAGGCACGGTTTGTGTCGCCCACATGTCATGCTGTTGCATGCCCTAAAGAGGTGTATGATCGTATAGCACACTATGGGGACATGTAAGTAACGATAATGATTATAATTTTGTGAGAAAAAAAAAATCCCAAAATAAAATGTTTAGAAAAAAACCTAAAAAAAAATGATAATAGTAAAAAATCCTAAAATAAAATATTTAGATGCTTAAAAAAAATATAGCTATCTATCTATGTTTAGATTTGTCCATAGTTTATTGATCTATTGCTATGTTAAACTAACAAAGTGTATGAAAAAAATATTAGTACGTTAAAGTAACAAAGTGTATGAAAAAAATATTACTACGTTAGACTCACAAAGTTTATGAAGTAAATATTATTTAATATTAATATATCTAAGTAATTCCAACAAAGTGATATTAATATATTAAAGCAGAGTAATTTTAACAAAGTGTATAAAATAAATATTGCATTGTTTAATTGTTTTAGGTTTTTATTTTTTTTCACCGAAATCCTGCCATATAAATCTGCATCAAATCACTATTTTATGTTGTTTAAAATCCATTTTCAATGCAGAAATAGATTTAACATGCTGAAAAATCTTTGACCCAATAAAATTGCACATAAATAATTACTCAAATCTATAAATCTAACAACTTCTCACCAAAATTGAGAAAATATCCCCAAAACATATTAACAGAAAAAACCAAAATGTAGAAAATTTATACACCTATAAAATATTCCAAAACATGTTGATGGACTGAAAAGAACCAAAACCTAGAAGGTTTATACTAAGGCTTACATAATATTAAATATTAATATATCAAAGTAATTCCCACAAAGTGTATTTATGGTTTTCAGTATTCACCGCCATCATATTCACCGCCTAAGTTAATATGATAAATCTGGTTAAACATAGGAGGATGTTTAAGTTTTGCTTCAATACCGTTGTATGGGGTAAGTTGTAACCTCTTCAGTGCCGCCTTATTTGTAGCTGTCTAATATACGATCTAGACTAAAGCATACCATACCGACTAAATGGTTGTCCATATGGATTGCGCAAATGGTTCTTCAACTAAAGACTTCGTTCTCCTATCCCTCGTGTTGCTAGCTGGTTCCATCAGGTCAACTGGTACTGCATCTGGAAGTGTAACTAAATTTGCTTCTATCCCTGGTGGTGCTTTGTGCTTTTCAGTCAGAGGCCCACTGCCCATTAGTTCTTAGCATAAGTTTATCTAGTACCTACAAAAGAACCAATCGCATAAGAAAAAGCATAACCAGATATTTATGCTATATTATTTTTTAGTCTGTTTTGATTTTGAAGTTGATGAAACCATGATGCATTAAGACATTTGCTTATATTCAGCTCAATCAATACAAATGGCATCTTATTATGGGAGGCATGTTATTGCTTATGATTTTGATCGTGCATTTGATCCGGTTGGTGATCCAATTTTTTATTAGAATCAAATCCAGTATCTTAACTGGAAGAACAAAGGCACTACTTTAAGGCTGCACTATAAGGTCCTATAGGAATCACCAATATGCACTACCTTCCTCGTTTTCAGGCCATTGGTTTAATGTCGGTCATTAGGACTGCCACCCTGGTTGAAGGCACTACCTTGGCTTTGGTTCCTACCTTGGCGGCACTGGTTTAAGGCCCCGGCTACCCCTTAAGAGAGCTTTGGTCTGGTACTAGGCTCAATAGGATTGGAAGGAGTCAAAATGTACTAAGCTCAAGAGGATTGGAAACTGATGAAAAGATTGGAGTTATTCAGCTAGAAGCTCAGGTTTGGATGCCACTCAGGCTTAGGTATGGATGCCACTGGTCCAGATAGAGATAGGGAGTTGTAAGCTAGCAAAGACCATAGTTTAGTTGCAGAAACTACCCATGCATTTTTCTAATATGGAACACTAGTATTAAAGATGGATATATAAATGCACAACGTACAGGAAATCAAGTTTTCTTTTTAACATTTAATCAATTTCTTGCCTGTTCTATCCGACAGCATGCACACACCACCATTCACTTGCAGAATGCTCACTCATCTGCCTCTGCTAACAATTTGATAATTTTCCATTCACTTGAAGAATTGCTCATCTGCCTCTGCTAACAATTTGATAATTTTGTTGTATAACATAATTTCCAATGTCAACACTACTTTGGCCTTATAACTTTGAATTTTATCAACAGTTCTAACTTTCTGCTCCTTTCATTGCGTGCGTGATATTAGGATGATTCAAAGCTCCACCTCAGTTTTCTTTAGCCAGCAAGGAAAGTGATTCAAGGCCCCTTCTGTCACTTTTTCCTTCCAAACTGGTTGTAGAAAAAAGATATGCCATATTAAGAACATTTTTTTAATGCTATCAATTTAGCTAGCAGGTCTGGAATTTCAAATTTATTCTGTCTGTTAAGTGAAAATTTGATGATTGTTATTAAGAAGGAGAGGCATGTACAATACTTAATAAAAAAAAGGAGAGGCATATACAATACTTAATAAAAAGAAGGAAAGGCCCAAGTGTCAAATTGTTTTGTGTTGTTATATGTAAATTTGAGTAGCTCAGTTAATAGTGATATGTGTGGTATCAATCTAACTAACAGGTCTGGAATTTCAAATTTATTATGCCTGTCAAATGAAAATTTGATGACAGTTATTTGTTTTTCATTTTATTTTTTTAAGAAAATTCATAAGTGTCAAATTGTTTTGTGTTGTTATATGTAAATTTGAGTAGCTCAGTTAATAGTAATATTTGTAGCAGAAGCTTCTTAATAAAAAGAAGAAGAGGCCTATACAATACTTAATAAAAAAAAGGAGAAACCTATACAATACTAATTACAAACATATTCATGACTGTAAAAGGTTTAAGATATTTAACTCACTTGAATTAAGGGTAGTAGGAGCTCCCAAAGTCATAAGTCTCAGGTAGCATCCCATTCTTAACTTAATAGACTTATGTTCTCATGCAGCATCCCATTCTTAACTTAATAAACTTGTGATTAATTAAGAATGCAGCATCCCATTCTTAACTTAATAAACTTGTGATTAATTAAGAGACATCCATTTTGCTTGGGGGATTTATCATCTTGTCCAAGTCCATGACTCCATTGGAAATTATGAATTTATGACTGGTACAATATGAAGTGGAATCTCAATTTGAGGGGTTTATATTTTTTTATGACAGTAAATGTTGAAGGGTTTATATTTTTTTATGCTAATAGGTAAATGTTGATGTCTGTATTTTGTATCTATCCACGTGTCAAATACATTTAAAAATCAAACAAAAAGTCCTGGATTTTGTATCTATCCACGTGTCAAATACATTTAAAAACCAAACAAAAAGTCCTGGATTTTGTATCTATGCATGTATCAAATACATTTAAAAACCAAACAAAAAGTCCTGGATTTTGTATCTATCCATGTGTCAAATACGTTTAAAAACCAAACAAAAAGTCCTATGAAACGTCAAACAAAAAGTCCTATGAAACGTCAAATTCCATAGATAAATGTTATGTCTGGATTTTGTATCTATCCACATGTCAAATACGTTTAAAAACCAAACAAAAAGTCCTATGGAACGTCAAATTCCATAGATAAATGTTATGTCTGGATTTTGTATCTATCCACATGTCAAATACATTTAAAAACCAAACAAAAAGTCCTATGGAACGTCAAATTCCAAGCCTAGTAGCTAGTGCAGCTGTTGCTTGCTACTTTCCCCTGATGGTCCCTTCCCTTACCTAAGACTCTGACTCTGGACAATGATGGAATAACATAATCTGGAACAGCTTTTCAATCTATAAGGAAAGGATTGCAAGTCCTTAGGCTGACTGCATGACAAACACACTCAGTTCCACTACTAAGTAAAGAGCATCAAATGCATCAGCAAGAACAGTGGAAGCATTCTCTTAGATGTCCTTATTTGAAAAGCCAAGCATTTCCGAGACAATTTGGAAGACTTCCACTGGTGAAACTCCAACAATTGGCTCTCTATCTGGCTTTGATGTTGACTATTGAACTCGATATGCTTCTAGATATGAAACTGGACAATCGACTTCAACAGGAGAGATTTCATAACCTGATTCGAAACCGATGTAACTGCACTAGCATGACAAAGATCATTAATTATGTGCACAGTATCAGGAAGTCGATCGAAATGTCCAGCATGTTGTCCACGTTCCGTCCACCGATCATAAGTGCGATGCATGTATTTACAGGTGTTACCATGTATTCACAAGTGTGCAAACCTACAGTTCCGTGTTGAACAAAATTTCAGGCACAAAGTGTGCAAACCTGCAGTTACGTATTGAACAAAATTTTATAAACATTCAATATTTAATACTTGCTCCGCTATGTGTCAAATATGGGTTTGCATATTCCTGCAAATATGGGTTTGCATATTCCTGCAGTGTGTTAAAGAAGTTAAATAAGTTATCATGTAGACAATTTCAGGTACAAAGTGTGCAAACCAACAGTTATGTGTTGAACAAAATTAGGCCGAAAGGTGTATTTATGTGTTTACTTTTTTACATTTACCTAATCATATTTAAAAATTATTTTGATAGCTAACTGATTGCCACCTAAGTGATTAACATAAATTAAAATATTAACACCAGATAAATGAAGCTCAACCCTTTATTTGTTAATCAATAATAAAATTTAATATATTCTTTTAAGGATTCTTTTCATCTTATCAGCCTTTCGGCGTTAATCAACCACAATTATGTGGCTGTGCTAGTTTTAGATACATTCAATATTTAATATTTGCTCCGCTATGTGTCAGTTATGGGTTTGCATATCCCAGCATATTATTTAAATATTTATATTTGTTCTGCTACATGTATCAGAACTAGGATTTACAGTTCATGCTTGATTTTAGATTTTTTTGTAGTATGTAATAAAAGATTGTTTCGAAGATATAGTAGTTTCTCTTAGTTTAAACGTTTTACGAAATCAAGTGAGAAATTGTTGGATCAGTAGATTTGAATAATTATTTATGTAAAATTTAAGTGTTTTAATTTTTTTTTAGCATGCTAAATCTATTTTTGTATTCAAAAATAAATTTTAAACAACAAAAATTAGTCATTTCTTATAAATTTATATAATGAGTGAAAAAAACCATTTCATAAAATAATTAAACAACCTCCAATAATTTTTAATTTTACTCACAACCAACAACAATATAAAAAATGCCAGAAACAATTCATCCAAAACATTATAACATAACAGTGCTTATTCAAACAGCTTCATTAAGGTTGGGTAGAATTATGAATAATTTTTTTGCAGGTTATTGAGAAGTGTGCTTTGAAAAATTTCAAACAAATAAATAGCTACACTATATAGTTATTTTCTTTTGCGGAATTGAATTACTAAGGAAGGAAGGCTCCTTCCTTGCAACCTTTATATATATCTATATATATTCAATTAGAAGGTTGTATGTAAATTTAATTAAAAGGTTGCAAGGAAGGAGATCTAGAGGGGAGGGTATTACAAGTGTTAGTGATGGTTTAAATGTTATTATTTTAATATTATTTTGTTATTTTTATTGTTACATTGAAATGTTGTTTAAATTGTGTTTTTGAATATATAAATGGATTCAGTATATTTAAAAAAAATTAGAGCTTTCAAAAAATCCTAAAACACTAAAATTATTTTAAAATTTTTTAAAAAAATTAAATTTATTTATATATTTAAAAATACAATTTAAACAATATAAAATTGATATTTCCTTAAAATTTACGTAGATAAATTACAACTAAAAAAACTAAAACCCAAAACATAGAACAGTTAAAAAAAACAACTATATATAACATCTCCTTTTCCTTGATTCCATTCATTAATGACGGATGGCAGACTTTGCAATTGGTCTCCGGAACGTAGCGTTTTCTCTTTGTGGTTTGGTGGGGCATCTGCTTATGATTCTATTCATATATGGGATGTCGTGCTCTTTCTGATGTTTGCGTAGCCGGTGTTCATAGTTATTGAAACAATTTCTCCTTATAGAAATCATGCTCTGTGTGTAGAATATATTTAGCCGGTGTTCATAGTTGTTGCAACCATTTTTTCTTGATAGAAATCATACTCTGTTTGTATAATACATTTAATGTTAATTCTCTATTTGTATAATAGATTTAATGTTAATGTAACAAATTAACAAATTATAGGTAGAAATCATACTCTGTTTGTATAATACATTTAATGTTAATGCTCTATTTGTATAATACATTTAATGTTAATGTAACAAATTATAGGCAGAAAATATATTACCTTGTTAAACACTTTTTTTTTTCATTTTGTATTGAATCATCATAAGTATAGTTATCATCAAAAGTCTAGTTTTAATCGAGCAATCTTTCTATATAAGGGTATGGGCATGGGATGGTATTTGGTTTTAAGTTAAAATATTAGATAATATATATATTTTATATATTTATTTGTTTATTTGCTCGTCCAAAAATGCATTAGTTTTGATGCATTAGACTTTTATTTGTTTATCCAAACATGTAAGTTTGTAGTTATGGAGTGTTTTTTTTCCTACTTCAAATTACTGCAACAATTTCTTCTTATAGAAATCATGCTCTGTGTGTAGAATATATTTAGCCAGTGTTCATAGTTATTGCAACAATTTTTCCTTGATAGAAATCATGCTCTGTTTGTATAATACATTTAATGTTAATGTAACAAATTATAAAATATATTACCTTGTTAAAATATATTGATTCATTATAAGTATAGTTATCAATGTTAATGTAACAAATTATTTAATACGCAGAAAATATATTACTTTGTTAAACACTTTTTTTCATTTTGTATTGAATCATCATAAGTATAGTTATCATCAAAAGTCTAGTTTTAATCGAGCAATCTTTCTATATAAGGGTATGGGCATGGGATGATATTTGGTTTTAAGCCAAAATATCAGATAATATAAATATTTTATATTTTTATTTGTTTATTTGCTCGTCCAAAAATGTATTAGTTTTCATGCATTAATTTTTATTTGTTTATCCAAACATGTAAGGTGATCATGTGTTTAACAGGAAGGCTCACTATAAAGTTCATGGAGATGTTTGTCCACATAGAAGTTGGAACAGGTACGGGTTGTAGAGCTCTTAGATATTTGATAGTTTCACCTTTATTACGTTGGCACACTTCACATTTGGTAACAAAGTGAAGGATGTCCTTCTTCATGCCTTCGCGAAAAAAAGAATGATGGGCACGAGAATAGGTCTTTTAGAAGCCCGAATGACCTGCAATAGCTTATGAGTGCAACTCATTTAAGAACCTCCACTTGAGTTCTAACGAGGGCAATAGAACCAAGTGATCCTTATATCTGAGAATATTGTCCTACAAAGTGTAATCGATGGGATGATTAGGGTCCTCCTGAAGGTGATGAATTAATCGAGATAGAGTCGGTTGATTTAGCCACTCTTGGTGTACTTCCTCAATCCAATCAAGGACCGGTAAGGATAAGGAAAAGAGGGAGTCTTCCTCTTCATGTTGCCTAGACAATGCACCTGTGACTATATTTTATTTTCCCTTTTTATATATGATTTCATAATCATAACCCAACATTTTGGTCAGCCACTTGTTTTTTTTCTGGGGAGGATAATCGTTGCTCCAAAAAATACTTTAGACTATGGTGATCTATCCTAATCTGAAAACGACGCCCCAAATGATACGACCTCCATGTGTACATCGCATGGAAAATGGCCATCATTTATTTTTCATATGTAGATTTTCCCAGATTGTGGCCACTCAACGGTTTTCTAGTAAAGGCCACAGGTCGACCATCTTGTGTGAGCACTTCACCTAGACTAGTGCCAGAAGCATCCGATTCCACCACAAAGGTTTTGTTGAATTCAGGAGCATCTAGGACAAGAGTAGTGCACATGGTCCTCTTTAACTCTAAGAATATTTTCTCAGCAACAAGTATCCAATGAAATGCATTCTTCTTAAGAATGTCATTCAAGGGATTAAAATTTTTTCCATAATGGTGGACAAATTTCCTATAATAGCCTGAGAGACCGAGAAAACGCCTTAGGCTCTCTAAATTCTTGGGTCCTGGCCACGCCTACATAGCATGTATATTTTTGGGGTCCACTTTTACCCCTTCGCACTCCACAATGTATCCCAAGTATTCCACTTCATTAGTTCCAATTGGGTAGTCCTGGATAACATTTCTTATGCCATTTCCACCACTTTTAGCATTCTTGATCCAAGTACAAAAACCCTACATGGAGTTTTGTCTCATCATCCCTAATGTCATGAAGAGAGAAGTATTGTTCCATTTGAGAAACCCATCTAGCAGGGTTGAACCCATCAAATTTTTGCATGTTAATTTTGGGCACTTTATTCCAAGAGGGTGGAGAACCCAAAGGGGAGTGGGATGAGTGAGTATACTCATAATGGGAAGACTGAGGGTCCTTGGGATTGACATCAACATTATTACCCTTGAGGAGCTGCTCTAGAGCTTGGGTTTGTTTGTCAAGGACAATTTGTAAGGTGGTGTTAATGGAGGCCATTTGTTGTTCTAGGTTGGACACCTTGTCCTCTAAGTTTTCTTGGGAATGAGAGCATGTGGTAGGCATGTTGGAGGCTTAAGTAGTAGAGGAGGTTTCGGGACAGAAATATGGGCCTAAAATTGATAGGTACCCAGGTGATCCAGACAAAGAGAGGAATGCAATGGGATAGGTCGTAAATAAGGGTGTCTTAGAAAGGGTTGGGTCCACCTAAAAAAGGGGAATTAAAAATGAATGGTACCACTACTATCAGAATGAAGAGAGGAATCTAATGGACCAATTCTGAAATAAGGGTGCAGCCTAGCCCCTGACTTCTTCTTTTTTTTTAGTTCTACAAAGTTATACTCTGATCTAAATATTACTGCAGTGATGAAATGGAAGAATGATTAACATAAAAAAATGTGTAGGAATTTTGCAACCAGAATGCAAGAGACACAGTTTCTCGGCAATAGATCTTGTCTGTTATGTTTATGTTTCCACCCCAAGGGTTAGGGTATTCAAGGTTTCTACAAAAAATGGTTTTCCTTGTGTTATAGCTCTCTAATATACGTTTGGGGTCCAACAGTAGTACTCGGCCCAATATCTCAGGGCACCAACTAAGGAGGCTAGACCATGCCCTTAGTCGTACTACTCGACTACCCAGTTACTAGAGAGTATCTTCCCGAGTGTTGTTCTCAATGGCACTATAACAGTTAGGTGGTCGATTGGTGTATCTATGGAGGGGTTCATGATATCTAGGTCAATCCATATACAGGTGTTTTATGATGTGCTACCACTCAAAGGGGTACCAACAGGGGTTACAAGGGTGGCCAACATTGTGCGCTTAAGTACCACTTGTATTTCGTACTTGTATGAGTCCCCGACCAAGGATTTATGCGTGAAATGATGAATCTCTTTAGCTTAAAGACATTGAAATGCTTCTCTACCATGAAAAAAAAATTACCCCATAGTTTCTTCCTAGGAAGGATCTATGATACCACTTGCAATATACCAGATGAATAATAATATGTAGAACATAAATATTTAGCAAGAAGTAATGGAACAATAAGATTGTAACTAGAACAATACCATAATAACACCATAATGAGAAGCTTTATTAGATATAACAATGTTCACTGGCCTCTTCGAGGGTGAAACCTCTAGTAGAGCAAAGCTCTATTACAATAATCTCCAAGAAAAAATATCCAATACCTCCTACTCTTATTTATACTAATTCTACCTTCTAAGGAAACTTCTAGAGGAATATCTTTCTAGAAGCGGAAGCTTTTATTAGGTCTTCTTACATTGACTTATTCTCCTTTATTTATTAGGCCTTATTAATTAATGGCGTCCTTTATTACATATAAATCATATCCTACTAACTAATGACCCATGAAGAGGGGTTAGAATCAGATCCTAACACTGATCCCTAATACGATATGGAAAAAAACATTTGATCCCCCATTATATATTGAAGAAGAATTCGCTACCATATCTATGCATCTAAGAAGGTATTGGCACTACACAAATCGTTAATATTGAAGGATACATCTAGAAGAAAATGGTCATAACTTTTACATTGACTCATGTAATATTAAAAATGAGCAAGACACAATATAAGAAAACACAAATAACAAATGGACTCTAACATTTAACCCTAGAGACCCTTTACTTAGAAAACTAGAGGGTTTCCTTAGAAAACTAGTAATAAAAGATATCTATTATTAACCTTTCCCATTCCTCCAAGATGACCAAATTCCATGTTGGATCCAACAACTTGAGGTGCATTAAAATGGAGAAATCCAAGCCTTTAGATATTCTTAATCACATCAAACACCTTCGATGAATACCACCATCCACCCAATACCATGGGTGCATAAAATACCTAAGATAAACCCATTAATGGACATATCAAGGTTAACCTAATTATTGTTTTGCCGAGTCAAGGTTAACTTATAATTCCCCCTTTTAAGCTTTATTTGGGGTAAACACTTACCCCCCTCAAAGCTTATAACCAGGTATTAGAAATATAACATGCCAACCTTGCTCGATTCTATTACCTAGGTCTAAGTCTAGACCTTACACTAGTGCACTAGAAACCTAGGGTTACACGTGCCTAAATAGGGATTACAATCATATGATCATTTACATGTGATTAACTTACAACTCCCAAACAAATGCTTACAATTGTATGCCCTAGAATGTGATGTTATGAAAGATCAACTTGGTTCATTTCCCGCATCACTCCCTATTCCACTGCCATCCTTGAGATGCCTTTCTAGTGGATACACCTTGTCAAAGAATTCAATAGTTGTCTCACCAATAGTAACATTATTTCCATAACCAAAGTCACCAAAACCAACATTTTCTTCATACCCTATACTAGTGTGGCACACCCTTCTCTCAACATGGACACATCGAGCCACTCATGTTCAATAAGTAACAAAACATGAGACATATATTCACTCACATGAATGGAAGATTACCTTTTTTCTTCACCAAAAACAACATCTTGGCCAATCTATATTTCATTGTGTAAGATACTTCCCAAGCATATTAATTATAGGCCAAGAACATAGATTTCCTCTACTTGCTATAGCATTGAAATTCAACAATCCTTCTAGCACATATACTTGATGCACTTGGAAATCAATCAATCTCCAACTCTGTTTACCACTTTTCTCTACATGTAGATGTCTCCTATAATCATGCAATCCCATATATATTAGTTGTTATTATTTCCCCAATAACCAAATCAAGCTACCTCAATAACCATCACAATTTTAGTCTACTAGGATGATCATATATCACACCAACATTTCACCATGTTGAAATATCTTAAGAAATAGAAGATTGAGGCCCTAACTCATACATAATTATCAATGATTTGAAATAAGAATAAAATCCCTCATTTTTTTTCTTCATACTCCAAGCTTGACAAATCTACAAGGATATCTACTAGATTCTTGTAACAAGGAAATCTTCTTTTGCCAACTGGAATGACAATGTTTGACCTCCATTCACCATAGTTTGGGTTGATATCTAGCTTTTTTCATGTTGGTGACTACCCTTTTCCCTAGGGCCTCCTTTGCCACACCTCACATATTGGGTACATATGTCCAATCTCTTTCCAATCTCTCACTCTCCTTACTCAATTGTTAAAAAATGGATTAAGAAAGGTAAAATGGAGTAGGTTGTGCTTCCAACTATCACAATGAAAAAAATTCAAGGCCTCCATGCCATTATCTCTATGTAACATGTGGCCACCTCCTCTGATTTTTCTTATCATGTGACCTTCTTATAACCCAATTCACTCTGTACCATGTGCCAAAGATTAGAGAAACACATTTCACACCACTAGCCTCCTGTACTTAATAAAATCCATTCATATTCTGCGGACACTACCACTGTAGCATACCCATTGCCAGCTAATCACAAAAAATTACTCTAATACCACTTTGTAATGTACCTAAGAACCCAGGCTGGGCCACGCCACACAAAACTCTCTCTCTCTCTTACCAATCTGATACCATTAAATATATGACAATGTTTCTCATATGAACAGAGTTAAGCATAATAATAACCATATACAATAATAATAATTTATACATATAAATAATAGAAATTCACAGCATAACATTTGAACAAATACATAAAGACACTAATCTTTAGTGAATTAAACACCAACTGCGTGCAGATCTTCCATGTTCCTCCCAGCCATAAACCAAACTGCTCACAATCTTAGCAGTGGGTCACCCTCGAGTTGGGGCTAAGGTCTGACATTCATCAGAAATTCTCAGACTCGAGTGCCTACCTTAGAAACCAACCTAAAGTCTCCCATTCCCCACATTCTTGTCCCACCCCAGGAAGTGCACCCCTTCTCTACTCAACAATCCCTCGAATAACCACTTCCCTTTCTGAAGATTCAACAAGATAGGAAGTCTCAGATCCGTGTAGATGTAGCTCGGCCTCTAGCAACCATCCTATAGTTCCTCATCCCCCACATGCATGTACCACCCCAGGAAATGCGCCCCTTATATGCTCAATAGTCCCTGGGTTGCCCCACTTCCCTTTTGGGGCTTCAACAATAGGTCAGACAAGGACTCTCAAATACATGTCGTTGAAGCTTGGCACCTTGGGAATTAATTCCCAGCAGTTCTCTCACCTCAAGTATATGATCACAGGCCTGACAACCCACTTCCTCCACATAAAAAATCTCTCACCTGGAGAGAAATTGATACGTGCCTGACGACCCGCTTCTTCGACCATGGGCCTTACAACCCAACTCGTCAACCTGTAACAGAATCAGGTATCAGTACGGATGGTAGCATGGATGATTGAAAAATGGTAAGAATCATGAATGAGTAATAGCCATAAGATAGGAATTACACTATATTCCCAAATATATATGTGTGTGTGTGTGTGTGTGTGTGTGTCCTTTAAGACACATGGTACCCAAGGGACTCCCTTTCCCACTTGTAATTTGTTCCCTTTCCCCAGGAAATTAAGATAATATAAAGTTATATCCATACTTTAAACTTTATGAATAATAATATAATATTCCTTTGGGATTAATCCCTTAAGTTTATCCCCTTCTTAGACTCTTATCCCTCTTTCCCATCTCTTTTGTGTTGAAGGTCAGAAGTAGTGATGTACTTTATTAAATATGAGTGTTTACATATTACAATAATAGGCATGTTGGACTTTTAGCCAATCCAGGCTCTCCAAAATAATAGCCACATAGGTACTCTATCCTATAATAGTTTGGCTCACCATCCTATAAAACATATGTACAATTGAGGTTCGACCTAGGGGTATTAAATTCCCCTCCCCCTTATTTATGCATTGTCCTCAATGCATTATATACACATAACATAGTTACAAACTTAACAAGAACTCTACAGTTTTGGGGGGGGTCAAGTTTTTTACCCCGTTTTTAAAAATGATGCTACCGGTAGCACCCCCCTCCCTTTTTAGGTGGTTTTTTCATATTTTAAATTTTATGATACATAAGGTTTCCACTTTGTTTTTTTAAATGCTTGGTTTTTCATTTATTTTCAAATTGTTCAATTTTTTTATTTTTTTTTCTCAACTGTGTTTTTTCATCTATTTTCAAACTTTTCTGTATTTTTTTATTATTATTCAATGGTGTTTTTAATCATATTTCCTTGCTTCATCCAATGTTAAAAATGTTGTACACCATTTATTTTTTTAAAATTAAGATTTGTCATATATTTATGTGTCCTCAATTAAGTTATGATTCCATACATTTTAAATATAGTGAAAAATATCATTTTTAACACAATTTTTTACCTTTACTTCAATACACAGAAAATAATTGTAGTTGAATAACAATATTTTTAAATATTTAACAAAAAAATATAATTCATTTTTTTGGATCAATTAAAAATTAAAAAAAAATAAGAAAAAAAAAATGAAATTTAAAAAACAAAGACATTTTAAAAACAAATTTATATGAAAAAAAAATCATTAAAGAAAAAACTGAAAAACTAAACAGGAAAAGAAAACCATAAAATTAATATATATATATATAGTAAGAGAAGATGAGAAAAAATTAAGAAAAAGGTAAAAAAAATAATTATTGTTCAAAAAAAACTTTTATACGGTGAAAAAAAACCTCAAAAATTAAAAACATATATAAAAAAACCTCAAATTAAAAAATTTAAAATAAAATTTTAATACAAAATTAAAATAAAATAAAAAAATTGAAAAAACTTAAAATTACATGAAAAAATTAAAATTTATATAAAAAATTTAAAATATAAAATTTACACAAAAACAAATTCATAAATATCTAAAAAAAAATAAACATATGTTATAATATAACATGATAATTTAATTTAATTTTAAGGTTATAATTAAATTAAACACCACAATTAAACTAAACATCAAATTTTTATATGAAAAGGATTTAGCTAAAGTACAAGTATCTTAAAAAAAAAAAACTTATCATTTACAATTTGCAACATAATACTTTTCATATGTCATGAAATAATTTTACGATACATACTGTTATGAAATAATTTTATGTGACATACCCTTCTCTCATGAAATAATTTTACGATACAGAAACTAATCTAATATCATTAGTATGCACACGGTCGCGCACAATGCTCATGAACCCATCACACAATAAGAATTCTGGGAAAGTTTTGTATATAAATTTAAAGCAAAGTTTCACAATCCTGCCACTGATATACATTTTAAATGTCGTAAATAAATTACAGCAAGATTGATAGGAGGCTATATTAACTTTACTTCGTGTTAGATTACCAAAAATTTAAATGCATATTATCTAGATACCGAATTCAATTAGAAGAAAAAAATATAATACGAAGACGTAACGTTAAATGAAATCCTGATGCTTCAACCAAGCCGGATCAGGCCGTATTCATTTTAATTGGGTCGGTGATTACACATGCAGCTTAAAAACTCATACCATATAATAAATGAATGCATAAAAAACTTTATGGAATTTATACATCTTAACGAGACCTGGGCCAGGCCCCATGGATATGTTATATGTTATATTATAACATGGTTATAATATAACATTGCTATAATATTAACATATGTTATATTATTAACATCTTACATAGTTACATTTTATTTTCAAAAAAAAATTAAATAAATTTTTAGCTTAGGTAATATTAGTGTTTTTGTTAAAAAAAATTATTTTAGATGTTTTTTTTTAAATTATTTTTTTGTTGTTTTTTCTCATTTTATTTTTCTTCTTTTAAGTTTGAAGGGATATTTTGTTCTTCTTTTTAACAAAAAAATCGTATTTTTGTTTTTTTAATTATTTTTTCCGGGGAAATTTTAAATTTTTATCATTTCTTTCTAGTTTTTCTTTGTTTTTCACAATTTTGTTAAGTATTTATTTTAAGTTTGGGTTTCAAATATATTTTTTTAGATGTGTTCTTTTCTTTATTAAAAACAAATATATTTGTGAAGATTTTCTCATTTTTCTTTATTTATTTTTTAATGTAAATTTAAGAAAAAAAATAGCTAGTAAATAAATTTTCAAGTGACCATTTAGGATCCAATTTTGGGTTTTTTTATTTGTATAGGGATTTGTTGTGAGGGCCACAATTTCAATTAGGTCGTAATTAGGTGCAATTTTAACGTTTAGGAAGAACATTTTTCTTTAGGTAGCATCATGTTTTTATTTAGGTGTTGATTTTAAGATTTTTCTAAGAAACTATTTTATGTTTTAAGGCCATGCTTGAAAAAAGTTGTAATTTTGACCCGGTTAGAAAAATTGGTGCTATCGGTAGCTTCACTTTTTGATTTGGGGGTTGATTTTAAAGTTTTTTTGAGAAACCATTTTATCCTTTAAGCCCATGCTTGAAAAAAGTTGTAATTTTGACCCGGTTACAAAAAATGGTGTTACCGGTAGCACCACCTTTTTATCTGGAGTTTTATTTTAAAGTTTTTTTGAGAAACTATTTGATCATTTAAGCCCATGCTTGAAAAAAGTTATAATTTTGACTCGATTACAAAAAATGTGCTACCGGTAGCACCAATTTTTTATTTGGGGGTTGATTTTCATGTGTTTTATGCAAAAATATGGGTTTAAAGGGCTAGAGTTCTCATTTTGAGGTCACAGTTCTCATTAAGTTGGTAACTATGTTATATACAATGAAAACTTCAATTTTTTTCAAAAATACGTGGGTATTCTACCCGTATCGCATCCTCATTCTCTCAATTTGTTTCTTCAATATTGTGTCAGGTTCATTAGACATTTACTAGTCATATGGCTCAATTCCTGAGCTGCTTGATCTTCCAATCCAATATGAAATTTGGTTGCAATGGAAAGTCACCTTCTTTCTCCACCTGGATCACATTCCAATCAATGAAATGATTAGCATCAGGTACATACTTTTTAAGCAATGATACATGAAATACATTATGAATACACATTGATGAAAGTAAGACAAGCATGTATGCTATGGGATCAATCCTCTCTAGGATTTCAAACGGTCCACAATAAGGAGCTGGTAGCTTTGAACAATTTCCCAACTTCAAGGAACTTCTTTTGGTTTTTACTTTCAAGAACACATGGTCAGCCACTTTGAACTCTCTATGTGTTATACTCTCATCCACATATTTTTTCTTCTTGTCCTGGGTAGCCTTTAAATTGTTTTTTATTCTCACCCTGTACTCTTCCACTTCCCTTAGTAATTCTCGTCCATCCACTGCTATGTCTGTTGGATTGTCCCAGCTCACTGGTGTGTTACATTTTCTACCATAAAGTTCCTCAAATGGGATCATCTTTAGAGATGTTTGATACCCATTGTTATATGCAAAATCCATTAAATCCAAGTAATCCTCCCATTTGGATGGTTTATCCATCACATACATCATTATCATGTCTTCTATCACTTGATTCACCCTCTCTGTTTTTCCATCTGACTCGAGATGATATGTTGTGCTAAAGTTCATATTGGTCCCAAATCCTTTGAATAATCATTTCCAAAAATTTGATGTAAATTTTGGATCTCTGTCAGACAAAATTGTCTTGGGTATACCATGAAGTCAAACAATTTCTCTCATATAAATATCAACAATTTTGGTTTCCTTATGAGTGAGTTTTACTGGAATAAAGTGGGCAGCTTTAGTAAGTTTATCCACCACCACCATGATGAAATCATGCTGCTTGATTTTTTGGGAAGCTTGGTGATGAAATCCATTGTTACAACTTCTCATTTCCACTCATGAATGGGTAATGGTTGTATCATACTAGTTGGGTGTCTATGCTCAACCTTGACTTTTTGGCATTCCAAACACTTGGCAATAAAATCAACAACCTCCTTCTTCATACCTGGCTAACAATATATTTTTTTTGTAAGTTAGTTGTATTAAATATAAAGGGCCTTCCTAGACCAAAAGAAGATACAGAGTATAGAGAATGTTCATGCTGTAGTTACTGGACTGCCCCAACAGAGGGGAAACTAGTCCAGCTAGCTTAGAAGCCAAACATAAGTGGTAGACATGTCTAAATATACTGTTTGAGACCAACTAGATAGCAACTAAAAAGTAGGAAGACTAGATAAGCTAGAAGTGCTCTCATGACCTTAAACATTTGGCAGATGACCTGGTCAGGTGACGTGGACAACCTTAGACCACGGCTCCTCCTCGACATATGTCACTCCATCGTCCCACCGCTTCCCTGCGTCCATGCTTCCCCCGGATCTGTCGAGAACTGGCGAGGTATCCTGCCACGCGCCATGTGTTGTGACCATTTCCTTTGCCAAATTCTCGTGCATAGTTTGGTTCTGCTCATTCCCAGTTGAACGTTGCACCTGGGCGTTCCCCTTGTTGGTTGCATCAGCGGGTTCCCTCGT
The DNA here is from genome assembly GCA_009831015.1 of Picea engelmannii. Taxonomy (NCBI): domain Eukaryota; kingdom Viridiplantae; phylum Streptophyta; class Pinopsida; order Pinales; family Pinaceae; genus Picea; species Picea engelmannii. The sequence continues at coordinate 29,533 of ML842070.1, forward strand.
CGAAGCCCCACCTGCGATGTCCGTGGGGAGAGCCTCTTGCAGAGAATTGAGGATCTAGAGGAGGACTGCCACCTTCTCATCCATAGCCAGCAGATGGAATTGAAGATCCTCCATCCCCTGGCGGAGTTCAAAGACCAAGTTGTACAAGATTCCCAGGCTGTCTCAGAGCTGATTGTCAAGGAAAGAGTTCAATGGATGATTCTCGCACGGAGGAGGTTCTCCCCCAGTTGTCCCCGCAGAGTTATAATGCGGTGGAGGAGGAGGCTCGAACCCTGGAGGATTCGAAGGAAGGCGAGAGGAGGAAGACAACAGCTTAGGGACGATAGCGAGGCTATCAAAATTCGAGACAACGATATCAGGTGGCATAGGAGGAATTGGCTCGGGGTGAATAGAAGGAGACGAGTGGGAGGAAGGCGAAGTAGGGGATGAGACAGAGGGTTGGCGAGGTTTCCATGGGGAACCTCTGCGCGGGCGCCCTTGAGGGCGCGGCATAATTCCAGTTGAGTGGTCGGAGATGGGCGCTAGGTGCACCAGGGGATGGACGTAAGTCGAAGCCTGAACCAGAGCGATGGGGTGCATGCCAATGCCGGTAAGTTTCAACAAAGGCTGCAAAAGGGAGAGCCAAAAGAAACCTGTGCAGAGAGAAACGACGAACAACCAGAACACAACCATGATATGAAGCTCGAGGGGGGGAGAGACCCAAATAAATGTCCCCTGAGCCATAGTAATGGAAATTAATGTAGAATTGGGGTGGCGGGCGATGACATGAGCCTGTCACATGGCTATGTGCCTCGCTGGCCTTGCCTTACCTCCTCGCTGCGCCAGGTGTGTCGCACTATCACCCTATCTGAGGTACCTAGCTAACAATATTGTCTCTTAGCAGTTGCAATGATTTTCTGGCAACCTGGGTGTCTAGCATAGGGTACAATATGCATTTGTTTTAAAATCATATTTTTCAATTCCTTATAATTTGGCACATAAATTATGCCCTTGTACGTGAGAATTTCAGCCTTTCCCAACTTATATTCTTCACTTTTCTACTGCAAATTACCTTGTTGATTTTTTTCCTTTACCTCCATGTATTTCTTATTTAATTTTGCAGCCTATAAATTTTTTTCCTTCAAATATGATTGGTACATGCTAATGGCTACAACATGCATCTCATGCACCCTTCTTCTAAGTGCACCTACCACCTTGTTCTCTTTACCTTTGATATGCTTAATATCAAAGTAATATTCGCTAAGAAGTTTCAACCATCTACTTTTCCTGGCATTTAGATTTGGTTGTCCAAATAAATATTTCATACCACTATTATCTGTCCTTAATTCAAATATTTTCCCCATAAGGTAGTGCCTCCACATCTCCAAGGCATGCACTATGGTTGCCAATTCTAAATCATGAGTAGCATAGTTCCTTCCATGTTCCTTTAATTTCCTTGAGTCATAGCATACCGCATGCCCATTCTGACTAAGAACTCCACCAAGTCCTTCTCTACATGCATAAGTGCATACAATGAAGTCTTCATTTGGATAAACAATCTTTAATATTCAAGAACTTGTCAGTAAATTCTTCAAGTGTAGGAAACTCATTCCACAATTTGATGTCCACTCAAACTTCACACCCTTATTTTGCAAGGAAGTGATTGGGTGTGCAATCTTTGAGAATCCTTCAATGAATCTTATGTATTAACCCACAAGTCCCATGAATGATATTACCTCAAAGAAATTCCTTGGTGTTGGCCACCCCACAATGGCCTTTATCTTTTATGGGTCCAATGTTATTCCTTCCTTTGAAATGATATGGCCTAAATAATAAATTTTCTTCTAGTAGAATGAGTACTTTATCCATTTGGCATACAATTGATGTTCCCTCAATACCTGTAATACCATCCTCAAGTGTTTCTCATGATTTTCCTCAAACTTAGAGTATATAATAATGGCATCCAAGAAAAAAATGAAAAACTTATCTAAGTAGTCCCTAAAAATATCATTCATTAAACACATGAAGACAACTGGTGCATTTGCTAACCCAAATGGAACCACTGTGAACTCATAATGGTCGTACCTTGTTTTGAAGGATGCCTTGTTGATGTCTTCTTCTTTAATTCTTACTTGATGATAGTTTGACCTAAGATCAATCTTGGAGAATATCTTATCATCTTTCATTTGATCAAAGAGGTCATCTATCCTTAGAAAAGTGTACATGTTCTTCATTGTTACCTTGCTCAACTATCAGAAGTCAATGCAAAGCCTCAAGCTATTGTCCTTCTTTTTCATAAACAACATTAGGGCATCGCAAGGTCAAAGACTTGGGAATATATACCCCTTTTTCAAAAGCTCATCAAGATCTATTTGCAATTACTTTAGTTCTGGAGTGTGCATCCTATAAGGAGTCTTGTATACTGGGGTTGCTTCAGGCATCATATTAATAGAGAAATCAATATCTCTCTTGGCTGTAAATCTTATTTCTTTAAATACATTTTCAAACTTCTTTAGGACTACATAATATTCAATAATTGGCACCTTATTTTTAGGTGTCTCTTTCATATGTGATGCAATTATTTGACACCCTTTCCTAAAACTTTTCTTCAGTTGTAAGGATGAAACTTCTTTGATGGTTACTGCTTTCGGAATTCCCTGAACTGTGCTCAAGTTTCATTCCCCATCCAAACAAGTAAAGGCCTTATTATAACAATATAGGATAGCATGATGCTTGTCCAACCAATCCATACCTATGAGGAAATCATATGATCCCAATGGTATGATATTCAAATCTTATATTGTGCTTAATCCATTCATGACTATTAGACACACTTTAACCATCTCGTTAATTTGTCTTTTAGCTCTTGTAGCTAGTTGCACTAACCAAGGTTTTCCAAGATTGCTTCTTGGCAATTGAAATCTTTCCACCATCTTAGGATCTAGATAGTTATGACTAGTTCCTGAATCAATTAAAATAGCAATGGGTTGGTTGTTGATCTTACCCTCCACTTCAATCATATGTGACTGAAAATCAACTTGTTTGTTATCTAGAGCTGCATAGATCCTTGGTACATTTTTTCCCATGTCCTCCACTATTTCATCTTGTTGTACATTGTAATAAGTCTTCATTTTTTTACCTCTGTGAGGGAAATCTCTCAACACATGATCTCCTCCACAACCCCAACATTTAAAGGTTGGTTTCCTTGGTCTTTTCCCTATTTCCTTTGTCATTTTGGGCTCTTTAGAGGTTAGTTGTCCCTAAGAATTATTTCTAAAGAATGGTGGTTCGATCCCCTTCTTCCTCTGGTCCATCTTACTTTTATTTTTGTCTTCCCATGCCCTTTGGAAATTTGGTCTTCCTTTATGTTGATCATAAAGGAATTTATCCCTTATTAAAGTTTTCTCTAGTGTCTTGGGATCATCATACTATATCTTATCACCGATCAAATATGGCAGCCCACTCAGATACCTCTGAACCTTAACTTGTTCATCCTTCATGAAAGAAACATATTTTAGTAGCTGTAAAAACCTTCTCTCATACTCATATATGCTTATACTCTCAAGCTTGAGTTCAAAGAAATCCTTCATTTTCTTATCATAGTATCGTTTGGTCAAGTATTTATTTTGAAAATGCCTCTTGAATTCCCTCCAAGTAACCTTCTTCTCATCAATGTGTTGCACCTACACAAATTGGTCCCACCACATTGATGTTTTTCCTTTCAGGTGATAGATGAAAATTATTCCTTCTGGTTGTGAGGAGTTGTTATGTAACTGAAAGTACTTCCTCATGCTCAATAGCCAAGTCTTTTCATCCTCATCCTTCATTTTTTCACCATCAACTGTAGGAGGCTTGATCTTATTCATCTCTCGTTGTAGCTCATATATTACAGGCCTCCTCTTATGCTTCCTAACAAGGGATGGATTTGAACTACTATGTTCTCTCCTAGTTGAATTCCTTGTGGAGTGATGGTGATTCCTTCCAACACTCCTTGTTCTTCTCATCTCATCATGAGATCTGTGACTCCCTGATTCTCTTGACTCAGTCTCCTTATCCATTTTTTTCTCTATTATGTCCAAGCTCTGCATTAACTTTATGTTGAAGCCTTCTTGTTTCTCCTTGGCTTTCATAAGGCTCTCATAATCATCTTTATAACTATGGACATTATTTTGCATAATTATTATGGTTTCCACTAAGTTCATTCTTTCCTCCTTTCCTTCTCCATGTTCATTTGAATTTGTACCTTCATTACTCAAACTGACATACAACCCCCTCACTTCCTCTTCATGGTTGTAAGTCCTCTGTGTATCTTCTATTTTTTTTTATCTCTATGTTGATCCTGTTTTGATCTAAATTATGTTAACTCTGCAAAATGTGCAGGAAAAAAGATTTGTTAGACTAAATAATTTAATGGATTCATGAAAATTATGCACAATTTTGTTCCAATAGTGCATCATAATTCTTCTTCTGATTTCTTGTGAAATTAATTTCCTGGATCAATTTTCTAGGTGGTTATCTAGACTCTTATGTCCAAGACCCTTCCATGAATCTTCCATAAACACTTAGCCATTTTTCCATCTTCACGGACTCGTAATATTGTAACCTTCCTTTTCTAACTTTGTCCGAGAAGTCTCAACACTCAATTGTTTTTCTATCTACGTGGACTCCCAGACTCATGGGATCATAATCTTGTAACCTTCCTTTCATAAATACTTCCAAGAAGTCCCAACACTTAGCCATTTTTCCATTTTCATGAACTCATAATATTGCTTCCTTATTTTCATAAGTTTGTCCGAGAAGTCCCAACACTTAGCCATTTTTCCATCTTCGCAGAATTGTGACTCATAATATTGCATCCTTCTTTTCATAAGTTTGTCTGAGAAGTCCCGATGCTTAGCGATTTTTCCATCTTCGCGAACCTACCGACTCATAATCTTCCATCCTTCTTTTCATAAGTTAGTTTGAGAAGTCCCAAAACTTAGCCATTTTTCCATCTTTGTGGACTCATAATCTTGCATCCTTATTTTCATAAGTTCGTCCAAGAATTCCCAACACTTAACCATTTTTTTTCCACTTCTTACCACGGTCTCATGGAATTGACACTTAGAAAAATTTCCAAGACCTTATCGCAGTTTCGTGGGACTGACAGTTGGTCTGCCACATGGCTCCACATCACATGTCAATTTTCATATCGTCCAATATGTATATGCTACTATGGAAACACACATCTTTATACCATGTTAGTTGACACATGGCCTCCATGTCATGCAGTCGACATCATACAAAAAAAACCCATGAAATTTCTTTCAATTTTGATGTTGTAATTTCAACAAACGAATTTCGATATCCTTTTTCCATCATTTCATCATCCAATTTGTCGGCATAGTCTGTAAATTTCACTTTTGCGTTCCATCAATTGGCCTATCCAGGCTCAGTGTTGAAAACTGGGGCTCTCACACCACTTTGTAGTGTACCCATTACCAACAACTCAACAAAAATTGCTCTAATACCACTTTGTAATGTACCCAACCACACAGGCTTGTCCACACCATGCAAAAATATCTCTCTTACAACTCTGATACCATTAAATATACTGCAATGTTCTGCATATGAACAAAGTTAAGTGGAATAATAAAATCATGCAATAATAATAATTTATACATATAGACAATAGAAATTCCATAACAGAACATCATAATTCATAACATAACATTTGCACAAACACATAAGCATACTTATCTTTCATGAATTAAACAACAACTACGTGTAGACCTTCCATGTTCCTCCTAGCCATAGACCACACTAGTCATAATCTCAGCAGTGGGTCACCCCCGAGCTAAAGCTAAAATCTCTATGGGCAAAGGAAATTCTAAGCTGGTTTAATGTATGGAATTCAACAACAATTCTCAGACTCGGGTTCCTACCTTAGAAACCATCCTACAATTTCTCATTCCCCACATGCCTATCCCACCCCAGGAAGTATGCCCTTTCTCTGCTCAACATTCCCTCGGCTTCCCACTTCCTTTTCTGGGGCTTCAACAATACGTCGGATAGGAAGTCTCAAATCCCTGTAGCTGTAGCTCGGGATCTAGCAACCAGCCTACAGTCCCTCATCCCCCACATTCCTATCACACCCCAGGAAGTGTGCCTATTCTCTTCTCGAAAATCACTCGGTTGCCCCACTTCACTTCCGGGGCTTTAACAATGGGCCCAACAAGGAGTCTCAGGTCCTTGTAGTTGCAGCTTGGAACCTTGGGAATTAATTCCCAAAAGTTCTCTCACCTAAAGTGTATTCTCACAGGCTTGACAACCCACTTCCTCCACATAGAAAATGTCTCACCTGGAGAGAAATTCATATGGGCCTGACAACCTACTTCATTGACCATAGGCCTTACAACCCGAATCTTCAACATGCAACTAAATCAAGTACTAGTACGGATGGTAGCATGGATGATTGAAAAATAGTAAGAATCGTGAATGAATAATAGCCATAAGACAGCAATTACACTACATCCCCATAAATATATATATATGCACGTGTCCTTTAAGACACATGGCACCCAAGGGACTCCCTTTTCCACTTGTAATTCATTCCCTTCCTTGGGAACTTAGGATAACATAAATTTATATCCATACTTTAGACTTTAGGAATAATAATATAATATTCCTTTGGGATTAAGCCTTCAAGATCAACCCCTTCTTAGATTCTTAGCACCTTTCCCATCCTAGTGGAGTTTAGCCCCCCATCTCTTTTGTGTGGAAGGTCGATAACGATGATGTACTTTATTAAAATATGAGTTTTTACATATTACAATAATAGGCATGGAGGCCTTTTAGCCAATTCAGACTCTCGAGCTTAATAGCCATATAGGTACTATATCCTATAATATCGTAGCTCACTAGCCTATAAAACATGTGCACAATTGGGGTTTGGCCTATGGGTATTACAACCACACCAACCATTATAGCAAAACCATTAACCTCTACATGGGCATAGTAAAGAATTATTTTCCACCAAGACCTCCACCTTGTAACCCCCAAATATTTGGTTTCTTTAAATCGCAAGTTTGGTGATATTATTCACCAAATTCCTTCAGGAGTCATCTTCTTTTCCAATAAGTTCATATATATCATCAAGCCTCCCTCTTGTGTTTTTTCCTTCACTAACAAACTTACAAATCTGATCTATCAACATCATACCACTCTTGTTAGAGAGTCCAAGTTTACCTATGGCTCTTATAGCATATTAAAAATGATCAAGAAACAATATAAAAAAACACAAATCACAAATGGATACTAAAAATTTACCCCGGAAACCCTTTACTAGGGAAAATCGAAAACAAGTAGATATATATTATTAACCTTGGCCAATCCTACCAAGCCAACTAAACATTAAGTCAACATCGACCACTTGAGGTGCACTACAATTGAGAACACCAAGTCTTTAAATAGGATCAAACACATTGAATACCATGAGTGAATCTCACTATCCACCTAGTATCATGGAAGAGGCTTAATCTTGTTGACCAATATATTATCATGTTCATTCATAAAAGAGATTTTAAAATTGTGAAAAATAGAGTCCATATATTGCAAGTGTATTTTTTTAGGGGAGGGATGTAGGGTATGGGGGGTTTTATAGGTGCTAGTGGGTTTGAAAATGAGTATTTGGTAAAAATAAGGTCTTTTATTGGAAAGATGTATTGGGAGAGGGTTCAACAAAAGGATTTTGGGAAGTATTTATCAATATCTAGTGAATTTAGAGATATTCTTTAATAGCCCATGAACACGCATGTTATGTTATGGGTTCTTTGAGTGGAGACCTTGTGGTATCATAGGCCCATAAATGACTTATGATAAACCCATTAATGACCAAATCAAGGTTAATCTAGTTACTATTTAACTAATTTAATGTTAACTTAACATGTAATACTCACAAATTTATTAAAAAAAATGGTAAACCATCTCAAACACTTTCCCTACCTATTTACAAATTTATAAGTGATTATTGTCTATTAAAGAACATAGCACACCATCAAAATTGATATTTACGTGTTATTAACCCATGTATTACATTCCTATGGGAGGAGTAGTGATAGTTTTGGGAATGGAGTCGGTAAAAACATTGGGCACATTATCCATGTAATATGAGTAATATTTTTATGAATTTTCTATATGGAGTGGAGGGAATATAAGCTCATGGGAATAAAGTATCTACCCACTTAAGTGTTTAGCTCATATAGAAAGGAGAAGCATATGAAGAAAAGTGTTAATGGAGTTATTGACGAGATTTATTGTATGGAATATCAACTAGCACAGCCACATAATTGTGGTTGATCAACGTCGAAAGGCATATTTTATTTGCAAACAAATTTTAACTAATTTTTTTATTGTTTATTTTATTTACAAAACAAATCTTAATTTTTTTTTGTTTATTTCATTTACAAAACAAACCCTAATTCTTTTTTATCCTATTTCATTTACAAAACAAATCCTAATTTTTTTGGTTTATTTCATTTACAAAATAAAAACTTTGATTTACAAAATAAACGCGCAGGAAACTCCTTCTCCGTGCTGGAAACTCCTTTAACAATTGACTCCAATACATAGAACGAGGGTTCATTTTCAAACTGAATGGTGGCTCCACAGCGATCAAATAGGATGAGAACGCTCTGATGAACCAATTATGTGGCTCTACATTTATTTCTAGGGAAGAGAACCCTCTTCGGCATAAATAGGATGAGAACGCACCGATGAGGAATGAACAGGTAATTATATAATTAAAGAAATTAAACGCGCATCCAAGGAATCGAATCGAAACGTTCCTCCGAACCTGTACAGTAAAGACGCAAGCATATCGTTCCTTTGTCAAGTCTTTGGCATGCATACATATTAATCATTCTTCCGAACCTAATCGATCTTCCGAACCGAATCGTTACTCAATTATATTCTTAATCATTTGAACGTGTCAATTATATATGATCACAGTGATTTTTTAAGTATTCTTAAGTAAATGTAAAAAAGTAAACATGTTATCGAATGTCTTCATAAATGCAAGGAAGTTATGAGCAACAAATCTGGCTCATTGATTTTGGAGGATGACTAAGAATATGCCAGCATCTTTAATGCATAGCCATGAGATTAGGGTTTAAGGTTAAATAAGGTTAAAAGATCATTAATTGTGCTCATTGTCAATAGATGTACGCCTTTGACGTAATAAGACAAAAAAAAACTCCATTAAACCAAGTGTTGATGAAGTTATTGACAAGATTTATTGTATGGAATATCAATAAGACAAAAAAAAAAGCCATTAAACCTACAACCTATATGGATAAACATAACAAACCACATGTGGCAATGTCCATGCTAAATAACCTACAACCTATATGGATAAACATAACAAACCACATGTGGCAATGTCCCTACCAAATACCATACAACTTTTAACTATGTGCAGAAAAAACATAATCGAAGACTTGTATCTCAGAGATATAATTCTTCTTCCCCTCGTTGCATTAAGAAACCCAGAAATCTTAGGACCCAGTTAGCAGTTGCACTACAACATGTTTAGAAAGGCGTTCGCATTGGCGCCTTCGAAAGAAACAAAATTCCTGCGTTGATCAAGAACCGATTCCATGAACCTTCTTCTCGAAGTGAGATTGCTATTATTATTGCAAATCCACATGTTTGCATTGATCTTTGTCTCCGCTGCATGACACGCCCAGCACGATGTCATCCCGTGGATGAAACCCGACGCCCCACATGATGTCATCCCATGGATCAAACTGGGAACTGCACGATAGACAAAACGCAGAGAAATTATTATTGAAAAAACTTAAAAAAACAGAATTATTCAAAACAAATGTTAATAAATATTTTTCAAGATCCGAGTGATGGCAGCATCAGATCCATTTTATATATACTATAGCATACATTTTAGTTTGGGTAGAATTTTAGTTCAACGGCCTCCATATCCAAGTTGGAAGACTCTATCTCTCCTCCATAACCAAGTTGCTAGTTTTTCTGATCATTGGAGTATGGGGGTGTGTCAAATTTTAGGTTAATTTACGGACCATAACTAGTTAAGTTCATTGATTACTGCGGTTTGTTTAGATGGAAGCCCACATGCACTAAGAGCTAGAATAGTGTTTATAAGTATTGATCCCATCTATCTTATTGGGATTGGAGTCATATTTACTGCAAATTATTATGCAGGGTGGAGGATGGTATAGCGATATACAATCGTGTTCAGAGAGGGCGCGCTCTGCATTGGGCTCTTCTCTATACATGGGGAAAATAATAGCATTTAAAGGCATTTTAAGTGACCTTCAATTAGAAAATCCAGGTATTTCAAATCTACATTCTAAAGCCATGTGATTATAATCTGTTCTCCATAGTATCGTAAGAATACTCCATGGAACCAGTTAATAAATGAACAAAGCTTCTTCATAGTGTCGTAAGAATGTAATAATATCTACAAATAGATGAATTTCATAGAATGACTTAATAAATGAACAAATATTATATTATATTATAT